>CAWUPB010000408.1:0-25349 GCA_963924115.1 Dovyalis caffra
TAAACCCTAAACCCTCAACCCTAAACCCTAAACCCTAAACCCTAAACCCTAAACCCTAAACCCTAAACCTAAACCCTAAACCCTAAACCCTAAACCCTAAACCCTAAACCTAAACCCTAAACCCTAAACCCTCAACCCTCAACCCTCAACCCTAAACCCTAAACCCTAAACCCTAAACCCTCAACCCTAAACCCTCAACCCTAAACCCTAAACCCTAAACCCTAAACCCTCAACCCTAAACCCTAAACCCTAAACCCTCAACCCTCAACCCTCAACCCTCAACCCTAAACCCTAAACCCTCAACCCTCAACCCTCAACCCTAAACCCTAAACCCTCAACCTAAACCCTCAACCCTCAACCCTCAACCCTCAACCCTCAACCCTCAACCCTCAACCCTCAACCCTCAACCCTCAACCCTCAACCCTCAACCCTCAACCCTCAACCCTCAACCCTCAACCCTCAACCCTAAACCCTAAACCCTATACCCTAAACCCTAAACCCTAAACCCTAAACCCTAAACCCCTAAACCCTAACCCCCAAACCCTAAACCCTAAACCCTATACCCTAAACCCTAAACCCAAAACCCTAAAACCCTAAACCCTAACCCCTAACCCCTAAACCCTAAACCTCTAAACCCTAACCCCTAAACCCTAAACCCTAAAACCCTAACCCCTAAACCCTAAACCCTAAACCCTACACCCTAAACCCTAACCCCTAACACCTAAACTCAAAACGCTAAACCCTAACCCCTAACCCCTAACCCTAAACCCAAAACCCTAAACCCTAAACCCAAACCCCTAATCCTTAATCCCTAAACCCCAAACCCAAAACCTCAAACCCCAAACCCCAATCCCAAACCCAAACCCCAAACCCCAAACCCCAAACCCCAAACCCAAAATCCTAAAACCCTAAACTCAAAACCCTAAACCCCAAACCCTAACCCCTAAACCCTAATCCTTAAACCCTAGCACCCTAGACCCAAGACCCCAAGACCCTGCACCCTGCACCCCAAGACCCTAGACCCTAAGCCCTAGCACCCTAAGCCCTAAGACCCTAAGACCCTAGACCCTAGACCCTAAACCCCAAACCCGAAACCCCGAACCCCGAACCCTAAAGTCAAAAACCGTAAACCCAAACCCCAAACCCCAAACTCCTAACTCCTAAACCCTTTCTTTTTCTTTTTTTTCTACTGGTTCGGTTTTTTTATTTTTTGATTTGATTATTTTTTTTTCCTTTTATTTTTTATTGTTTGATACTTTTTGCTTTTTTTCCCTTTTAATTTTTTGGCATCTTTCTTTCCTTTTTTTTAGGAATTGTTTTATTATCTTTTCCTTTGTTTCGTTCTTAAGTTTTTTTGCTTGTTTGCTTTTTTTTTTCTTTTTTTAATTTTTTTTTGTTTTCTTAGTTTTTCTTTTACCTCTTTATTTTTTTCCTTTTGTTTTTTTTTCTTTTTTTTTTTTATTTATCGTTTCTTGAGTTTTTTTCTTGTTTGGTTGATTTTTAAGTTTGTTTTTTTTATTCAACTTTTGATTTTTTATTTTCTATTTTTTTGATTTTAATATTTGCTTTGTTGTTTTTTTTTTTGGTCGTCGATTTATTTTATTTTATTTTTATTTGTTTTAATTATTTTTTTCTTTTCATTTTTTTATTGAAATTTTTATTTTTTATGCTTCTTTCTTTATTTCTTTTTTATTTTTTTTGCATATTTCTTTCGTTTTCTTAGGAATTGTTTTATTTTCTTTTTTTGGCTTTTTTTTATTTTTTATTTTTCATTTTTTTATTTTTTTTCCTTTTACTTCTTTATTTTTCCTTTCGTTTTTTTTTTCTTTTAGTTTTTTATTTTCATTTTCTTTTGTTTTTCTTTTTTTTTTGGGTTTATTTTTATATTTTTCTTTTTATGTTTTTTTTTTGTTGTTTTATTTTTTATTTTTTATTATTTTGCATTTTTACATTTGCTTTGTTTTTCTTTTCTTGTTTTTCTTCGGTTTTTTTCATTTTTTTTCATTATATGTTTTTTATATTGTGGGTATTTTTTTCTACTGTTAGCTTTTTTGCTTCTTGTTTTTCTTTTTTCGATTTTGTGTTTAATGTTTTTTTATTTTTATTTTTTTATTTTTTAATTATGTTAATGTTGTTCACTGTTTTTCGATTTTTTCTTTGGCTTTTTGCTTTTTATCCTTTTTTACTTCTTTCTCGGTTTTTTTGCATTCTGGTTTTTTTATTTTTCAATTTTCTTCTTTTCCATTTTTTTCTTCTTATTTACATTTTTTTTCCTTTCCTGCTTTATTTTTTTTCTAAGTTTTTTTTTTGCTTAATCTTTTCTTTTTGGATTTTTTCTTTGTTCTAGTATTTTTATTTTCATGTTTGGTTTTTTTTAATTGTTTTTTTATTGTTCTTTTCTATTTCTTCTATTGTTTTTTATTTTTGCTTTTTTCTTTTCCATATTTCTTTTTCGTTTTATTTTTTTTATTCCCGTCTTTTTCTTTTTTTTCCTTCATTTTTGTTTTTTTATTTTTTTAATTTTTTATCCAAACCGAAATCCAAGTCCAAAAACCCCTAAACTCTAAACAAAAATATTAATTCATTCTAATAAATGCATACAAATAAATTTTTGCAAATTAACATTTGAGTGAGATGGGTATGATTGCGAATCCCATTACATGCGGCGTCAATTCTTCGATAGATGCGAGGTGTTGAAGACCCTTGTAGTTGAGAGATTTTAGATACCAAGAGAACTGATTTCAAGACGAAAAGGAATGGAGTGATTGCAAATCCCAATGCAAGTGGCCTTCGTTGATTTGTTGCAATCGGTGACGCGAAAGTGATTTTAATTTGGAGAGCAAACCCCTTTTTGGAGGAGGGAATTCCTGATGCATTCTCTCAGTAAGGGACTTCAATTTTCTGCAATCCAATAACCAAACAATTTCGAGAGCAATCGTAGATTGACAACGAATGAAGGGATGTAAAATCACCAAGAGGTCCCGCGACCAAAATAAGTGATTCTACATCTTTACAACTCCAGATGCTAAGCTTCTCTAACTTGGGAAACAACCCAACCTGCAAGCACTAAAGTAATTCACATTTACTTATTTTAATTTCTTGTCAAAAAGTCGACAAACAAGGAACACTCATTTGCTCCATTCCCTTTGATAAGGAATCTCTATTAACTTCAAGATGCAACTTTCCAGTACACAATACCCATGCACTTGTACGAGTCATGAAACAATAAATGTCAAAGAAATACAAAATAAGAAGTGAGATTGGGAGCCACTGAATTTTAAAACGAAAAGCTTTGGGCATTATTACCTGCGATGTAAGGAGTAGCTGTCAGTTTTCTTTTTCCTTACAAAACCTTGCTTTCTTCTCCCTAATACCTGCATATTGTTAGAATGGATAAAACCGATTAGCATAAAAATAAACCCAAAATAACAGTTCTTTATGCAAGCCCAGGAAATGCGGCGTACGTGGCAACATGCACAGTGAACTTTCCCTGTACAAAATCATTCAAAGTTTTGTCCCTTTGATGCTGAGATATACCTCCATGCAACGTCGCGGAAGCTATGCTGTGTATCAATGCCGTAGAGACTTCATCACCATCTCGGTTGGTCTGACTGAAAATAATATTCTCCTTGCCCCTTGCATAGACCTAAATATAATGGCAAAGTTCTCTGTACTTTAGGAACAATAGTTATCTCTCATTCTGAAATCACTTGGACCAGTAATGAATTGAATTATCACGACAGTAATTCATAATGACCGAAACAATAATGCATTCAATAGTCAAAAAATTACTAACAATCTAAATATGTTATTATACAAGACAAAAGCTAGGAGTCTATTTAAGAAGTCCTTACATCGTTTGAAAAACAACTCGCACCACATCCACCTCGCTTGTCTTCCTCGTCAAGGGAATGACTGGAGTCGCCTAATGTATGTCATCACCCAGATTTCGACACATTTCTTTGGTTTGGTTAAAATGTAAGTACACTAAACAACCAAAAAAACTTTATAAAAGTAAGATGCATGACGCTGTTTAATTATGAGAGCTGGGAGGGAGAGAAAGAAGCATGAAGTGAGGCTAAGGAGGAACCTGGAGGTAGGAAAGAAGCTGTAGTTGGTAAAGAGATCAAAGTTATTGAAGATCAAAAGAGACCTCTGCGATTAGAATTGAAAATAACAAGTAAAAGAAAATGAAGATGGTGACCAAGTTGGTCATAGACCAGATCGAATAAGAAGATAAGTAGGGCATGTATGAATAAGAGATATGAAGTGTTTTTTTAATGGTAAAAGAGAGGAGACAGATAGATGTTTATTTGAATTTGGAATTCGGGGAGAAGAAGGTTCGTGGGCGGGATATTTGGGCGGGATAGTTGGGACTTGGGTGGGATGTAGATGTGACGGCATGCAGTTGTCTACCTCGACGATGGCAATGTAGCGCTGGCAAACACTGTACTGTAAGGGATCAGGCACGCAAGGTATCTAAATGAATTTGAAATATCATTTACTTCATTTTCACACGTGTAGACACTTCCATGCTTAATGGACCCACCCATACTGAAAAAGTTATAGGCCAGCCATTATAGATGATGACTACGTTACCGCTGTCTGAACCCACCGTGCCTTGTGGGATGGGTGGTGAGGTGGTGCTTATTCATCCGAACCTCTTTTATTATGGAGGATGACTAACTTAGTTACGGTTCATAAAATGCTAAGGGTGTCTTTAAGACACTTAACTCATCGTTAAATACTACATAATAGATAAATTGAATTTCAAAATTTTCATCTGAACACTTTCCCGAGGTAATAATCATAATGTTTTATTACTATAGATGAATTTTAATTTCTGAATTACATTCTTATAATATTTCAAAAAACTTAATAACATTTATTTTTACTTATAAAAAAGTTATGCCATTCATTAAGTCAGAATTCAACAAACAAAACTATATAATTTATTGAGTTTATAATACAATATTTTGTGGATCTGTCGTATTTGTTTGATTATTATAATATTTAAATATTAATAATAACTATAAATAAATAATATCTTAACGATTTCTCTCAATCTACCAAATCTGGAACATATTATTATACAATATTTTTTCCACTTTTATTTCCGTTGCTTCACTTTGCAAATTCAAACCATGAGCACATTTAACCATAGTGTCAAGCCGATTGTGTCATGCATTATCAAGTCTCAAGCTAGCCCAACCAATTTTCAACGTATAAAAATCGAGCCTCCTTTTATGTCGTGCAAGTGGCAATGACGTTTCCTACTGGCGGTCATGCCAAGCACGTTCAACCGTCATTGGAAAAATACAAAAATATTTTGTACAAGTTATCGAAATTAATTCCTCACACGTTCATCCTATAAAGAATAAAAAAATCAATTAAGCAGGACTTTTAATCAAATAATCAACAGAGTTAGAATTACTTTAACAATTATAGTAACCCATATATAAAGGTATTCTGGGCGAAATAATTGACTAATGATGTTTAATTAATTTTTTTAAAGATGAATTAATCATTCTACTTCTTATAAATTAATTGGGTAGTCCTATTTGTTTTACAAACAACTTATTTAGCTTTTATATTTTAAAATTTTCTTGTAATTTAATTATTTTTATTTTTTAATTTATTTTGATTTTTTGTTTTAAGAAAGTAAAATAAATAAAATTATGTTAATATATATAAACTGAAATGGGTCATTTATGATCAAATAAAAGATAAGGTTTAACTTCTTATTTTTGTAATTTGCTTATTCTATTTTTTTATTTTAATCATTTTTATTTGTTTAATTTTCGAATTTATTTGTGTACAGTATAAGAGGATGTCAAGAGTTTATATCATTCTATTATTATTAAAAAAAAATTACTATTATGCATTATTTTGTGACCATCTGAATTAAAAAAAATTTCAATCAAGCAATTCGTATAAAACTTAACAAGACATTCAACAGGGTAATTTATCTTTATTTTAAAGTCTAAGTTAAACGGCTAAAATTACTAATTCTGAGGGCGGAAGCGTCGCTTAGGTAAGGATTCCACACCCTTATGGCCCTAAATGCTGAATTTTTAAAGTGATTGTAATTTGAAGGGGTGACAAGACTCAATTTCTGGACAAAAAGATATTCTCAAACCGTCAAGGAAGGAGGGAATGCATGCTCCCAGGCAATGACTGCAACCTTGTGCAATGATATCTACGCCGCCCAAATCATGTGTAAACACAAGTTGCCATCTTTTCCTACCAAACATACTTTTTTCTTGAGTTCTGTGTCACGATTTATTGGTTTGCTGGAATAATAAAAAGTCTCCTTGACGAGAACTTAGTAAAATATCTTCAATAATGCTTAGATATGCGTGTCTGATTGCCATTTCTTTTTCAACATTCATACAGATCAGTATTTTCATATGTTTTATATCCTGACAAGATTTTTTTTTTCTTTTTATGGCCATTTTTTTTTTCAACATTCATACAGAACTTAGTAAAATATTTTCATATGTTTTTATCCTTTGACCATAACTTAGTAAGATAGCTTCAGTACTGCTTAGAATGCGTTTCTTATGGCCACTTCTTTTTCAACGTTCATACATACTAGTATTTTTACATGTTTTGTATCCCTAACAAGTTTTTCTATTCTTTTTCCTTCTTTTTTTTTTTTTTTGCATAGGGATTATCCTTTACTACAACTTATTAAGATAACGTCAGTAATGCTTAAGTTTGCATGTTTCATGGTGCAATTAGATATATATATATATATATATTTTTTTTTTTTTTTTCCTGTGCATGTGTGTACTGTAGTAAAACAATACCCATGAAAAATAACGAGGGCTAAAATACAAAAAAATTTTATGTTAGGTTTTCAACTTTATTATCCAATACCCATTATACATGTGCTGGTTGAAAACAAAATTACAATAATTTCAATTAGGAATATAAGTCTTATATTGAGTAAATTATAAATTAGTCTTTTTATTTTTCAAAATAAATTAATTTTTTTATTTTAAAAACTATTTATTTAATTTTTTATATATTTGTTATGCTTTTTTTAAATTTCTTTTATTTTAAAAAAAACGTTAAATTAAAATAGAAAAGTGAAATAAAAAAATATTATGAAAACAATGATGATAATAAAATATTTTTAAAATATATTAATATTACATTAAACATAATTAAATTAATTAATTTTTTAAATAAAAAATTCATTCATTTATCAAAACTATTATCCTATATACTAAAACAAAATGTTTTTTCACCGTAGCAATAAACGAGTGTCAATCACTGTTCATTGTTACGGTGTTTTGTTTTTTTTATAATTTTCATTAATCGTTCCCCCCCCCAAAACCGTTACTTGTTCATTTGAACAAGTAAACGACTTCTTTTTTTTTTTGTAAACATTGAATTTTTAAAAAATTCCGCCCATTTACTTGTTCACATGAACAGTAAACGGCTTGCATCCTTTTTTTTTCTCGAACATTGAATTTTTTTTAATTTTTATTTCTTAATAGTATTTGGTGTTAAAATTTTAAAAGAACCAACAATTAATTAGGTGTTAAAATTTTAAAGAAACCAACAATTTATTTCCTTTATTATTTATTTTTAAAATTAAAAAATATATATAGTTAAATAAAAAAATTTTAATTATTTTTTATCATAAAATAGATTATTAAATTGAAATAATTTTTCTAAACGATTTTATATATTTTATCCAACCCGCAAGCATAGCGCGAGTAAAAAATCTAATACTATATACTAAAGAAAAACTATTTTTCATCGTATCAATGAACGAGTGTTAATTATTGTTCATTGCTATATTACTTTGGCTTTTTTTGTTTTTTAAGTTTTCATTTTTTTTTTTTTTGCCAGCACTCTGCTGCCCTTTCCCCTCTCCTTTTTTTTACTTGTTTATTTTTCATTTGAATGGTAAACGGCTTGCCCTCTTTTTTTTTTTAATTTCCGTCCGTTTACTATTGACATAAACGATGAACTAGCTGGCCTCCTTTTTTTTCCCCTAAACATTGAATTTTTTTTAATTTTAATTTTTAAATAATATTAGGTGTTAAAATTTTAAAAGAACTAGCAATTAATTACGTGTTAAAATTTTAAAGAAATCAATAATTTATTTGCTTTATTATTTATTTCTAAAATTTAAAAACACAAATAAGAATATAGTTAAATATAATTTTTTTCATTTAAAAATGATAATTATTTTTTATCATAAAATATATTTTTAAACTGAAATAATTTTTCTATATGATTTTATATATTTTATCCAATCCGTAGCGTAACGAGGTTAAAAAATCTAGTAAGTACTACTTTAAATTTGCTATCTCATATAAACTCACATCTTGTCCGTTAGTTCTCAATCCATGATTAGACCACTTGTACAGAGTGGGTAGGTATATATACCACACCAAATTCGGGGAAGAAAAATGTAAAATCACAAGCCGATATGTTTTTTTTTTTGTCAATTTTTGTTTTATGATTATAAGATTATATATTTTATATTGGTTTAGTGTATTTAGAAAAAAAAATCTTTTTTATATTTTGATCGTAAGATTTAAACCCATAAAATTAAAACATAAAATATATCTTTTTAACTACTACATCAATTTCAAAATTACATATTGGATCCCGATATTTAAAAAATGAATAATAGAACATGTTAATATATACACTTACATCATGATTAATTTTGCTAGAAGAAGGGAGGGATAATGACATAAATGGATTTACAAACTGAAATGATTTAACTTGTTTCACTTTTTATAAAAGAAAAGGTTTAACTTGTTATTTTGTAATTTTCTTACTCTATTTTTTGGATTTTAATCATTTTTATTTGATTAATTTTTTAATCTATCTGTGTGCAGACATAAGAGGATGTCAAAAGTTTAGATCATTCTATCATTATCCAAAAATTTCTTACTATTGTGCATTATTTTGTGATCGCCTCGAATTAAAAAAATTTTGAATCAAGCAATTTATACAAAACTTAATTAAAGACAATCAGTAGGATAATTTATCTTTCTTTTAAAGTCTAAGTTAAACGAGCTAAAATTGCTAATTTGAGGACGGACAGCGTCTCTTCAGGTAAAATTCCACATCCTAAAAGCCCCAAATGCTGAATTTTGGAAGTGATTGTAATTTGGAGGCAAACCCCTCGTGATAAGACTCAATTTCTGGACAAAAAGATAGACCATAAGGAAGGTGGGAATGCATGCTTTCAAGCAATGACTGCAAGCTTAAGCAATCATGCATCCGTAGAAAAGTTAAATTTGAAGCTAGCCAATCCTCGAGTAGGAAAATAAATAATAGGATTTTTAAAGATTTAAGAGAAACGAAATCCTTAAGATGACGTGAAAAGAAGAGATTTTAAATTGTTGTACAAATTCTAGAAGAAATGATGTCTTTGTTGAAAATGAAGGAAATGAAATGTTAAAGAACTTCATCTACTTATCTGTTTGTGTAATGATTTGATGGTGTTGTAGCTGGCAATGAGTCATGATTCCTACGCCGTCCAAACGTTGTATAGACATGCTTTGCCATCTTTTCCTACAAGACACACTCTTTCCTTGAATTGTGTGTCATGATTTGTTGGTTTGATGGAGTAATGAAAGGCACTCTGTGAGTTTGTCGGCAAATAACCCTTCATGGACTGTTAGTATGGATTTTGTTCACCAAACTGTTATGCATCATTTTCAGTCCGCCTAAGTTAAAAAAAAATAAAAAATCTAACCAAAAAATTTATATAAAAGTTAAAGACTGTCAGTGGGATAATTTCTTTTATTTTTTAAAACTCTCGGTTACACAATATATATCCGTGTGTGTATGTGAGAGAGAGAGAACCATATTTCTAAATAAATATTAATGAAAATAGATATCAACATCAATCTCACAAAAGACAAATAAAGAGTTATCACTTAACTAATAAAAAAGAATTAAAAATTCTAAACATATTGTTCTATATAGATATATAGATAAAGTATCGAACACGTATGAGGAATATATAATATTATCGTCATCCCTTCTTACCTAAAGTAAACTACAATCTTTGCTTGTAAGTATATAAAAAATTTAATTTTTATTGTATTATGCATTTATGTCTATTTAAATGAGTTTTATTTTGTTAAAATGTAAAAACAATATAATTTAAGGGTTTGGATGTAAAATAATAGTTTGGGGATTTTGATCGGCTTAAGGCCAATATCGTAACACCTCCGTCCTAGGATCTAGATTAGTCGAGGGTATTACCGACAATGAACTACTTTCGATGTGCAATGAATTCAAGCCAAGAAGCCTACTCCCTTATCTTATCTAATGCATTAACAAAAGTAGGCATTTAACTAATCAAAAGGTCCTTAATTAGTATGAGATACTAGGTCGTCTTAAATCTAATTTTAGGCATAAATTTTTTTTTCCTTTTCGTTAAGTTCTATTAAATCTTACTAATTTCATATAAACATCCTCTAATAATTTAGCCTTTTCTTTTTTTATTTTTTTAATCTTATCCTAAAAATTCATACCTAATTCATTACTTGTAATTTTAAATTGCAATCATATCCTTAACCTTACAAGTTTCCTTATCATAACCACATTAGTCATTCAAACATCTATAATCCATAACTAATAAAAATTGACATATTAATGTCTTAACCTATAATTAATGTTTTCATTTACACCAAAATAATATTTGTTAATTAACTTATATACATACCAAAAATTTGCTTAACTCGCTATGCATTAAAAATCAAGCTAAGCTATGCAAGATTCTCCATACTCACTAACCCAAACCAATGCATACAAAATGGCAAGTCTCTCAATTGTCTTGGCGGTGACCCTTTATTTGTCTTTATCATTTCTTACACCATAAGAAAACAACAATGAGCAAGAGGATGCTCGGTAAATATAATTCATTCAATACATGTGATGTCTATTGTATGTGAATGCACATGATGGATCTTTGATAAAAATCCTTTTCAAACCTTTGAAATCATTTTTCTTTTTCTTTTCGGATGCACCCTTTTCCTTTATCATTTCTTCGGATGGGGCCTTCACTAAATCGCCCAACTGTCGAGGCCTTTACCTAATCCCTCAATAAAGAAATGCCTTTAGCACTTTCTTCGATTGAGGCCTTTACCGAATCTTTCAACTATCGAAGCCTCTATCGAATCCCTCGATGAATAATTGAGCCAATTTCTTCGGTTGGGGATTTCTCCAAATCTCTCAACTTGTCGAGACATTTACCAAATCCCTCAATGAAGAAATGAAACTTTCATGAAAATCATTAAACCCTTTTTCTTTTTTCCTTTCATAAAAACCATTTTCCTTTTCTTTCATCAAAATCATGAATAAAATTCCTCTTTCATGATAATGATGTGCATGAGCATATGCATTTGAATGAAATACATTGCAATGAACATGACCTCGACATGCATACCATTACATCCTCAAGAATATAAATAAACATTATAATTCATTCGCATGTTTCAAATAATTAAATATGCATGCAACATGAAACATACCTTACATATTCCATAAAAAATGAATATCAAAAAAAGGTCAAGCAAACAAGCATCATAACCATCAATTTTTCATATACACACATTCATTCTCATTACTCTTTATCCTCTAAACCTCACCTTTAACAATTTCCTCTTTGTCCTTGTTTTACATACTTAGCCAAATATGAGCTAAGTGAAGGACAATTTCGTTTCTTTCATTCTACCCTTAAGAATTTTCTTTATGACATTTCATCAAACACTTGTTAGGCAATCGCTAAGGTAATTATCAATTTATGCCTACTTAAGGATTATTCACCCACTTTGTTCATGGAATAAGTACAACATCCAAACATAAATCTTTATATCATTCAAACATTCAACATTATCATTGTCATAAAATGTACACATAATCATTACCATACTATTGCAATTTTAATATTTTCACATAATTCTCAATAACATATAAACTAACCCTTCATCAACAAATCCAAAATTACCACCAGTTATCCTTCAAAATATAAATTCCTTTAATGTAGGTAAGTGATTATACTCACCTCACTTAAAATTTTGGCCTTTTTCTTTCATTTCCTCCTTGGCTTCTTCCTTCTCCTTCCTTCCAAATTTCTACCTAATTAGAAAAATTCTTCCTTTCCCTTGCTTGATTTTCTTAGATGGTTTGGATGCTAATTTAAGGGTTTCTAACCGAGTTAAACTAATTTAGGAGGGTGGATTTGGAAGGGTAAAGCTTCTCCTCTTTCAATTTAGGGTTTTTCTTTTTTTCTTTCCTTCTTTATCTCTCCTCATTTTTCTCCCTTCAAAATCTAGATTTTTGGCTTTTTCTACCATTTTTGTCCCTTTAATTCAGCTAAGGGGTCCCTCACTATATTGTCACTTAAGGCTTTAGTCCTTAACTTCTAATCCTTATAATTTAACCATTAATTACATCCATAACTTCACTTATTTGTTCAATAAATATACCTTTTTATTAATTTACAAAATATCTATACAATACATTTATATTTTTATGAGGGTTTTAGGTCATAGATATTACAAATACCCTTTACTCAACAAGAAAAGGTGAGGAGAATTTAGAATTTTAGACGAGTCTTTAGTGAACGCGACTCGTTAACAACAAGTAAGTGAGAGATAAATAGCCTTTTATTAGCATAAGCAATGAATCCTCGATGACTTCACTCATACAAATGAAAAGCCATCAATAACTTCGAGTCATGAAATTGAAAAGTCTGTCGACAACTTCGTCACACAAGTGAAAATTTATAGCTAATTTTAATTTTGCTCAAGAAAGGAGCAAATAATTGATTCGATAGTCACTTAAGACTTCATCACATAAGTGAGAAGCCATCGTTAATTTTCTTACGGATAAGGAGACAATCAAATAAATTAATATTGAAACCACTAACGACTTCATCACATAATTGGGAGACCACCAAAAGCTTCATTTCGGTAATTCAAAATTGAATAAAACTAGTTTAGGAGCCACTAGTAACGTCATAACCAAAAAACAGAAAATCACCTCCATTTTTTTTATTGTTATTTAAAAAAACAAACAAATACAAAAAATACAAAACCAAAAAAATAAATTAAAAAAAGAAGAAGAGGGAAACAGATTAAAATCTATCCCAATCCTCTTTTTGATTTTTTTTCAAATTTCAATTTATCCCAATTGCTTAGCTAATCAAGATCACATTTCAATAACGAAGTTAAGTTCAAATTTGATAGCTAAAAAATCCAAATTTTAAGACATTTTATTTAAGATGAAACTCAAATTTCAAAGTGTTGGATTTGAGATGAAACTAAAATTGTCAATAGCTATAAAAAGGGTAGCATCCTAGGAAAAAAAAGGGAGAAAAAAAGAAAAAAGGAAAATTTTTGAGCTTTGAGGGCGGTAGCATTCGTTTCCTGTCGGTGTTCTTTAGGCCTTTAATTCTAGGCAAATTATTCTTCAATGAGAGGCGAAATCTTATCGGTAATAGCGTTCCTCAATTGCCTACTCTTTCATCAATCCGCAAACAAAAGAAAAGTCGAACACCAATACCAAAATCAATCCAACCAAAAGACCATCCCGGAGCCTCATCTTCGACTAGTCCAATCCACATATCAACGACCACGGTTTCGAGTCACGAGTCACCCATCTTTATCTCATTCTTCCTTTTAACTTAACTTTGGTATTGTTGAAGTTTTAGATCTTAAGTTCGTCAAAATGGATCTTTGAAAGCGACTTAGTCATTTAATTGTCAAAACGCGAGCTAACACCTGCAAAATCAAGAGTAAGAGTGATAAAAAGTAATAAGCGAGAAATAAGAACATGAATAAGGAAGAATAAAAAAAACCTATAAGATTTTGTGTGATAAATAATAGAAGGGAAGTTATGTGAGGTCGAGTTACGAGCTGGAAGTCCAACTTTTGATTCAAATTTATTTATATAAAAAAAAAAACTAGGACATGCGTGGGATTTAGCCCAACCCACACGGATGGTAAGACCGGGGCTATGATCAGCCCGACCTTAGCCTAGGATCTCGCTTAAAAAAGGGGAGCACAAGTCGGATTCAATCCCACTCTTGCCTTTTTTTCCCTTCCTTAAATTTTACAAGGAAATCCATGTAAATAAAAGGAATGGTTCGTTAATTGGAACTAATGTAGTTTCAAAGCGATAAAATATATATATATATAATGAAAAAAACATAAAAAGGAAAATAAAAAAAATTAAAAAATTAAAAGATTAAGGTATTATGATAAAATATATATTCTATGGTCCTTGATCATTTTAATTAGTGTACTTTTTAGACTTATATATATATATATATATATATATATATATATATCGTCGATTTATATTTAATTCTAGCATTTAATTTTTCCGTTATTATTTGTTAGTCCTGATCTTTTATTTATGCATGATTGCTATTAATAAAAAATATAAAAAAAATAATAAATTTCTCAACGAAGTCTCTTCCGGATAGGGACTTTCGTTTCATGATGAGGTCTCCTATTTGATAGGGATTGTCGTTATAAAAAAATCATCATTTAATAATCGAGTATGTCCTTCGATGCACCGGTTGCATCAATGCTTAAAGTGAATCCGATATTTGAACCGACGTGTCACCCGACGAAGGGGACCAATGATCGTTTCAATACGATGTCACGCTCAAATCTAAAAATCTAATTTTGCTAAAATAATAGTTAAAAAATAGAAAACAAGTTGGCATAAATAATCAATGTATAGATAAATTTAGGACTAAAAAAAATCGTGGTACCTTTCTTTGGAAAGGGTACTTTTAGGGTGAACAATTATCTTCTCAAAAGTGTAACTAACTCCTTACCATAGAATCTCCGAACCGAGTGTTATTTTTAGGTTCTTAGTTCCTTAATACTAGGTGGCGACTCCCAAGCTCTGTAAATAAATTTATAAATATTAATCACATTAGCATTTAACTTTAGGAGTCCCGTCCGAGCGTCGGGTAACGACAAGTAACTTTATCTACATAAGTGAAAAATTATTAGTGGCATGTTTTCTAATGAATATAATGCATGTAAAATGATGTCAAAATAATTGATAGATTTGTCACATAAGTGAAAAGTTACCAATAACTTCATTTCCATAAACATTTTTAGGAAAAAAATAGCTTTGGGTCCACTAAAGGCTTCGTCCACGAAGTTAGAGGTCACTAGTGCCCTTTTTTAATAAACAAAACATATGCAAAATGATCTCAAATAACAATGAAATTGGTTGATACGCTTGAGATATGACTATTACATGTTTAGACACATTGCAACCAAGCATGCTACATCAATAAAATATACAAACAAGCACAAACTTAGCATTAAGAATGTAAATGCACAAAAATAAGAACATATAGTAGTTTATGCCTAATGGCCACTGCAACAATATTCACCTCACCCATATTTAAATTATGGATATTTAAACAAAATATGATAGTTTCATTCATATTTTTTAAATAGTCCAATCATTTTAAATAGTTTCCTATGGGGTTTGTTTCGCGATCGAAATCTCTATCCGACGATTTTTGCATGTCGAACATAACTTTAGCCCCAATTTTCACCCCTCGACCTTATGGAGTTAGTGGTTGGTTGATGATAAACCATATCGACCGAGCCACTCTAAAGGATCATATTTGCGTCAACTTGTGATGTGTATCCTCCATAGGTTCTTAGCGTACAATTTCTCGAGTCGATGAGATAGTGCTGGTACCCTAACTAAAACCGAATTCTTTTTCTTATAATGTTTAGAATAGAATATCATAATAAATTTAGGGTATTGGCTACTTCACCAATTACATTCCGTTGTCCGTAAAAATTTTAAACCTTTGATCTTAGGGTCCTATATTACACAATTGGTCGTTAATTTAGGAGTCCTCAATCGATCGATAACAATTTGAGTATTGCTTGCCCTATGGAATCCTTTGATTTTTCTTGTTTAGATAGGATGGGCTTTCTCACTCTCAACGACAGCGACACCTATGTTTTTGCACCATCGAGACCCAACCTCCCTCCATCTTTACGGCGTTCGGACAGGAGACAAAATCCAGCTCCCTCCGCCATGCCGAGCAGCCCCAATAGGAGGCCGTCGACGGCCAACGACCCCGGCAGGAGGATGCTCCGACCTAATTGCCCCAATTGGAGGCTCCGGCTCCCAACAGACCTTCTTCCTCACAATCCGGCTCCCGCCGATCCTCTCTCTCACTTGGATCACCGTCTCCGAGCATATGTAACGCAACCTCATGGCTTATTTTGACACTCGGGGCTTCAACCCCCATTTCCCCTACCCCATATTGGTGCTACATTCGGAGAAGTTTTTCTTTCCCTTCATTTTTATTATTATTTTCGTTTGTTTGTTGTTTCCATTATTTTGTTTTCCTTTTAACTCTGTTTACACCTCGAATTATTTTGGTTCGCTTGTGTTGTTGATTTATTGTTGTTAAATGGAGTCCACATTAAGGACAATGTGTTGCCTAAGTGTGGGAGAGGGTTTGTCTTGCATTTGTGTATGTTTGTTGTTGTGCATTTTTGCTCACTTATGATCATGCTACCCTTAACTTTACTGTAATTCGGCTAGTTAAACCCCCTTTGAAATCCGCAATTCTGTTGAAATTTATCTTGAAATGGATGAGAATTATTTGAATCATTGAGTTGGATAAAAATGAGATAGGAATGGACATGAACATGTGGACAATCTTGTTTGACATCTTTGTGTAGAATAACCCCCCAATAATCGATTTAAGTGAGAAATGTATCGATTTCACACAAAACATATATATGTGAGCTTTTGAGCATGCATCTATATAAGCTCTATTTATTTCTCGATTTTGTGTTGTCTTTGTAAGTTAAACCCTTTTAGAACTTGCCTTGCTATACATTTTGAGACTACAACTTTGGATTAAATGCATTGAGATGATAAGGGCACCTAGGAATAGTCAATTTTAAACCTCTTGAAAGCCTACCCCGATGTTTACCCTTAGGAGCCAAGTTTGAGCCTTAGCCTTTTCTTGATTAAATAACCATAATACAAACCAATCAACCTCTTTATTTGATACATAATCATGTTTGAAATCTAAGTCGGGAATTTTATTCATGTCTAATTAAGTGAGATTCTGATTTTGTTGAAGAAATTACCAAAAAATGGTTATTATCCCGATTATTGAAATTCATTAATGCACATGTTCTGCTATTTCAAGTTTATTTCAAAAAAAAAAATATTGGGATTAGCAACTTAGGAAAAATAAATGTGAGCATGTAATGCTTGAGAAGTCGAGTTTAAAGATTGAAATTTATGTAGGATTCTTGACTTGTTTAGACTAAATCAACCTCCATTAAACCCTACCTACGACCCCATTTCACCCGATCATAAGACCACTTTGATTTTTGCATTTGATTCAATAATTAGTAGTGGAGATATGATAGCTTGGCAAGCTTATGGTTAGGATTCTTCGTTCATTGACTTGAGAGTGACAAATACATTCACCCTAAACCCTATGAGCGCTTTTGAGAGAATTCTTGGTAAGGGTGATGAATTTAGTTGCATTTCTAGTCTAAACTAACGATTGGGGGTCCGTTATGCATAATTTTGGAAAGTATGGATTTTTTATATCAATTGCCTTGTTTTTGTCTTGTTTTTGGTTCAACTCCTTGAAGATTTATGTTCGATTTATGGACGAGACTGGTTGATACGGAATGAGGGGTTCAAAGGGTTGGTTTAATGAGTCCGGATTCTTGCATGTTTGAGGGCAAGCATGAGCTAAGTGTGGGGGATTTGATAATGCTTAAAACATGTGTTTGAATTGCTAAATTCCCTTACATTTTACTATTTTGAGATGTATAAATGATAAAACTTAACTATCTTTTGTCTTCTATGTGCTAGGTGTGGAACCGATTAAAAAATGACGTTAAAAGAATCATGTAAAGAGAATTTATGATCGAACCAATTCAGACTTACTTGGAAAACACAAGAAACATGGGCACGCTAATACAACAAATGTGGACACACAAGCATAAGTAGCGTGGGCATGCGGATGTAACGAACATAGACGCACGAGGACATGAAGGCGTGGGAACATTGTAACTTAACGCGGCAAGCTGAAATCCACGAAACGGACAACAGATTGCGTGAAAGAAACAAAAATTATTATGATTTGCTAAAAAAGACACCGACCTACCAAAAGAGGAGAGAATATTATGTACCCTTTTTGGAAAATAGACACCTTGTATAAATAGGAACCCAACATACTAGGACGGAGAAATTTTTTATTATTCTCATAGGAGGCGGCTTTATTTTGTCTCTCTTTCATGCTATGGCATCCGTCATGAGCGACTAAACCCTTCTCCTTGATGAAGGTAACTGAAGCTTTTAGAAACTAAAGATTTTGAGGTGCTTAAACATTAATGCAAATCAGTTTAGTTATTTCAAGTATTGAACTCTCTTCTATGCTCATTTTCATGATTATATGGGTTAATTTCTAATGTGTATAGTTAGTAGATTAACTTAGATAATCTATAGCTATATCGAATATTGAATCCTTAATTGTTCAATCCCTTTGATTTGTGTAGCAACTAGGAGTGTATGATTTGTTGCGTCGAAACTAACGAATCTTAGGAGGATTGTTCAACTAGATTAAATGCAACTACATGTGTTGTGTTATCTTGCTTTGTTGATTTTCTAATACATAAAACCATTATTTGATTAAATCTTAGATTGTATCTAGGGTTGTTAAATAATAAGGGTTGATTAGAATACATGTTTCTAGTTGGCTAATCGTAAGGAAAGATTCATTTGAATATCACAAGAAATATTTGAATGGGCATATGATATTTCGTGCACCAAGGATAAATCTCAAGTTTCAAAAGTGAAAGTGACTCGAACCAAGGTTTGCTCACTTGAATATTTACTTTAAACTCGTTTTCCGAATTTAATTTGTTTAGTTTTAGTTATATCTCAATCAAATCAAAACCCCTTTTTTTATTTATTTCATGTTTCTTGTAGACTTGTGACGACTAACGTGATTGAATTCCTCGTGGGATCGATCCCTACTCTCCCTTACTACATTTTTGTTACGGGAGTTAGGAGTTTAATTTAGGTGCACACGACAAGCATACACCAAATTTTGTGTGATGAGGTTCAAAATGAAAGGAAATTTAAGTTCATTGTATATAGGACCCTATGAAATATTGGAGAGGATTGGTGATCAAGCCTATAGATTGATATTGCCACCCTCGCTCTCATTATTCCACGATATGTTTCATGTATCGATGCTTCGAAAAGAATATTTAGAATTGTTAAAGTAATCTTTTTATACTTAATAGATATTTTATTAATTTTTTGATGCATGAATGTAACTTTGGCATGAAATAATTATTTTGAGCATGTTGCATGTGCATGAAAAGTATTTTGTTTGCTTAGAATATTTGTTAGAGGGGTATTGGATTTTTTTATATGATTGTGAGAAATTTTCTATGTGTTGTGTGAATATTTTATTTGAATTGTTATGCATAGGAATAGTTTTTTAGAGATAGAACGAATTAAATTAGATACTTAAAAAGTATGAGGAATTTTTTAAGGGTATAGAAAAATCATATAGGATGTGTAGCAATACCTAATAAATTTCAATTAATTTTATCAAGTATAAGGAATATTTTTCATAGGACATAGTCTAATTTTTACACTAAATAATTAATTCGAATGCCTAAATGGGGTAAAAAAAAATTATGAAAATTTGGATTAAATCCTATTAATAATGTTTGAATTTATCTAGAAAGAAATTGGATTTTTAAAAAGTGTAAAATAAAATTTTGGAATTAAGGACCTAATTGCATAAAAAATTATGGATTTAATTGCATAAAATTAAGAGTTTGAAATTCTAAATTAAATTAGCTATGAACTTAAGGAGTTTAAAAGTTATTAAGATACCTTTAAGGGAAGGACCTAGAGGAATTAATTAGAGAAAAGATTAGTAAAATGAGAGACTAAAATTATGAAACTTTTTGGACACATTTCCCTTTTCTAGATGAAATTTGCAGCACGATTAGGGCCTAATTAATAAACTTTGACTTGCTTAAAAAGGAGATGTTAAAAGGCATGCAAAATGGAGGTTTAAGAATTAAAGAAAAACTAAAGGTTAAAATTTTATCCATTTCAAAGGACTAGGATTAAAAATTAATTAAAGGACCAAGATCACTCCAAAACACCATAATTCAATGGTGGAGATGAGGTCAAAAATCCATCAAAAATATGCCTATAAATAGGGATGCATGGAATTAAGAAAAATGCATGAAAAATAGCTAAACACGAGGGAAACTTTTGCAAAATTTCCCTAAAATATTCAACCTAAAACCACCCTAAACCACCTCTAAACACCTTAAATCACCTAACTAAGTAAGGAAAACAAGTTAGAAGCTCAAGAATTTTCAAGAGGATAAATTTGGATTTAGGCCGAATTTGGGAAAAATAAGAGGAAGAATTTTGCAATCTTTCCACTTTTTAAATTTAATTTGGAGCTTATCTAGATTAGTTAACTTCACTTACATCACAAGGCATGTTTAATCGTTGTTAATTTGTGGTTTACGTACCTTGATTTGTGAATTTTAGGTTTAATTTAAAAAATTATGGATAGGGTTCTTGATGAACAAAAATTGGAAGAAATAAAATTGAACTTTTAATTCATGTAATTGGGACTGAAATAGGTTGATTGGGCTTGAAATTGAGGCTTAAAACTTAAAAATTTCTAGGGTTCCTTAAGGGGTACCATTTGGCCTAATTGCTTAAATTGGGGGTTTTTGATGCTTTCATGTAACTAATGTTTTAAAGCCTAATTCTAACTTAATTAAACTTAAGTTAATGTTTAGGAATTAAAAACCTCACTTCAATTGAAGAAAAATCCATAAAAAGCCTTAAGGTATATTCGGCCTAAAACTTGAATTTTAGGGTTTGAGTTTCAATCATGAAATTATTGGTTAATTTGTACTCAAAATGAGTGTAATTTGATGTGTAGAAAGGAAAAATTCCAAGAAAAGTGAAGAAAATTGCTTGAATTTGTTAAGGCCTAATCTCGGCCCAATTGGATTAGAGCATGAAATTGTATCCTAAATGTTAGCTAAATTGTTTCCTAAGGTTAATGTGTATGCAAGTTGGTTGGTATTAAAATTCTAGGAGGAAATGAAAAGAAAATAATAGCGTTTAGATTTAGGGTTTAAATGCTAAAATGGTTTATAATACCTAAATTGACTAATTCAATCTTAGAACTATATAATTAAACAAGTTAGAATGGAAAATTTAATAAAAACCTAAAGATTAATTAGTTTAGTAAAATTTAAGAGTTAGGCCCAATAAGAAAATAATGCCTATAATTAAGTGAATAATGCCTAATTAAGTTAATTAAATTTTGTTCGAACGTAATTGAGAAGATTTTAATGTATAATGAATATTAAAATTTGAAAAAAATGGTTTGGTAGCATTAAGCTATAATTCGGTTTAATAGGGAAAATGTGAACTTTAATCTATTTTGTATAACCTTATACATGATTGTGTTCTTGATTTATGTTTAATGTGTTTGAATGGTGATTATGGAATTGGTGAAATGTGAGTGGTAGTGATACTACGATACTTGGATGGTATGTTAGTGTTGGCATGGATTGTGATTGTTGCAATTAATTTTGCAAAGTAATGTTATTATCATAATTATGGTATTAATTTCCGCTTTAGTATGGCATGGTTACATGGTTGTTTATTGCATGTATTTCATGAGCTAATATTAGTCATCCATTGTTAATGAAATGCACATGCATGCCTAATTTTTTTAAAAATGTTTTACGATCATGAAAACATATTTTTACATCTTGGTTTTTCAATACCAATTGGAAGTATTTTAAAGAATGTGATTTTCATGACTTGAGAATTTTATGCAAAAAAGGCTTCATGGGTTTTCCATCTCGTTAATGGTAACGGTTCATGATCGAGCAAGTGTATACATGCATTTTTAGAAGCTCGACTGGACAAGTCCATAACGAGTCCGAGTTCGCCGGACATATATTATGAAAATCCTAAAGTACCTAAATGCGAGATGTCCAAAGAAGAAAAAGGATTTTTATATTAATCATGAAATGTATTATGACACAAAAAATGATTTAATGTGTATAAACTAATGTTTTATATATGCATATACATGCACATACACTATATGTATAAGTTAACTTACTCGGGCTATAACTAACTTAGTTCCTTGTGGTGTAGACACTTAAGGAACAATGACTTACTTCTCTTCGAAGTCGATTTCTAAGGGATGCATGAATGTAAATATAGTACTTTTAAAGTGATGTAACTAGTAAATAAGTCAATTTTATAATAGTTGGCATATAACTAGTTTTGCATGTAAATAATAGTTTGTATGCAACCAAAATACTAATAGAAAAATGATAATATACTAGTAGTAGCATAATTACTTTAAATTATCCATTACATGTTAATACCGTAGGACACTTAAGCAATTTGATTAGACAAGTGCCAATTAAAAAGAAAGGTAAATAAGAAAAGCATTAGTAATATAATAATGATATTAAATTATAACCAAATGAATTTGGAAAAAAATTAATAAGGAAAGAGTTTAAAATATTATAGGGTCACGAAACCAAGTAATCCAATTCAAAGAATGTAAATAAATATTTAAACGTAAAAAAATTATAACTTTTTTTAGTTAAAGCATAGGATCTACCTAGCCAATATTATATTTCTAAGGCATAGATTTCACTTTAGACATTAAGATTAAGTCACGGTGCTTTGTTAGCTTGTATTCATTGCACTTTGAATGTTAAGTTAAAGATGGTAATATTTTCAACCTTTTAAGTCCTAGGTTGGAGATATTACATCAAATGCCTAATGCCTAAATTCCCGATGCCTAAAGCCTAAAGCCTAACGCTTAATGCCTAATGCCTTAATGCCTAAAGCCTAACGCATAACACCTAATGCCTAATACCCGAATGCCGAATTTCAAAATGCCTAATGCCTAAATGATTAAATGTCTAATTGCTTAAAGTCTAATTCCTAAATGATTAAATGAATAATGCCTAATGCCTCAAGCCTAAATACTTAAATTCCTAAAGCCTAAAGCTTAATGCCTAAATATCAAATACCTAAGCCCTAGAGCCTAGTGTCTAATGCCAAAATGCCTAATTGTTTAATTGCCTAAATGCCTAATTTTCTAAAGCCTAAACCTTAAACCCTAAAATCTAAAACCCTAACCCCTATTTTTTTGCAATTTGAGTAATTATAAAAGCAACAAAGAAAAAAAAGGAAAAAGGAAAAAGGAAAAAGTAAAAATTAGCATTTGCGGTTTTATTTTTTAACTTTTTTTAGTTTTATTTTTTTCCCCTTTTTTTGCAATTTCTTACTTTTTTTGTTCTTTTTTTCCCTTTTTTTTCTTTCTTTGTTTTTATTTTTACTTTTTGATTTCTTTTAATTTTAGTTTTTAGTTTTTTAGTTTTCATTTTTTTAATTTCTTTTTCTGGATTTTTTATTGTTTCCTCTCTTTTTTTTTCGATTTGTTTTGTTTTCGTTTTATTGTTTTCTATGTTTTCTATTTTTCTTTGTTTTCCAATTTTTTATATATTTTTACGTTTTGATTTCTTTTAAACTTTTTTTTCTTTCTTTCCTATTTTATTTTTCTTCATTTTTTTTTTCTGTTTTTTGTTGCTTTTTTTCCCTTGTTTTTTGTCGTAGGTTTTTTTCTTTTTAAGCTCTTTTTTTCGTTTTCCGTAGGTTTTTCTTCACTTTTCTTTTCCTATTTTCTGTTTTTGTTTTATTTTTCTCACTTTCAATATTTGTTTTCCATTTTTTTATTATTTTTATTTTGATATTTTTTTTTGTTTTATCTACTTTTATCTTTCTGGATTTTTTTCGATTTTTTATGCTTTTTTTATTTTATCTGTTTTAGGTTTTATTTTTTAATCTTCTGTTTTTTATTTTTTAGGTCTCGATTTTTTGTTATTTATTTTTTATGTTTTATGTTTTTTTCCAATTTGTTTTCTTTTTTTTGGTTTCAATTTTTTTTCTGCTTTTTCTTTTTATTTTTTTAGATTTTTTTACTTTTATGTTTTTTTCGTTTTATTATTTTTTCAGGTTTAATTCTTCATTTTTTATTTCGTTTTTTTTTCTGTTTTTTAAATTGATCTTTTTCATTTTTTAAAAAAAATTGTTTTTTTTCTTATGTTTTTCTTTTTTATGTTTTTATTTTTACGGTTTTTATGTTATTCTTTTATTTTTTATTTTCCGTTTTTAGTTTTTAATTTTTTTGTCGCTGTCCTTTTTTTACTTTTTGTTTTGTAGTTTTGCTTTAGTTTTTCAATTTGGTTGTTCTTTATTTTTATTTTCATCTTGTCTTTTTATTTTTTATTTCATTTTTTTTTACTGTTTTTCATTGGTTTTTGGGTTTTTTTTTTTGTTTTTTTAAGTTTTTTATTTATTTTCTTTGCAAATTTCGTTCGACTTTTTCTGCTTTTTTATTTTTTTATTTATTTTCTGTTTTCGGTTTTAAATTTTTTCTTCTATTTTTTTTGTTTTTTACTTTTTCTTTGATGTCGGTTGATCTTAATTTTTATATTTATTTCATAATTTTATATTTTTAAATTTTTATTTCTTTTTTTCCTTCGTTTATCATTTATTTGCTTTTTTTGGGTTTTTTTTTTCATTTTTGTAATTTTTTATTCAGTTTTTTTCTTTTCAATTTTATCTTGATTTATTTTTACGCTTTATCTATTTGTTTTTTTCTTTTTTTTAAGTTTTTCGATTTAGTTGTTATTTATTTTTATTTTTATTTTCATCGACTCTAATTAATTTTTTATTTCAAAAATTTTTATATTAAAAAAAAATGTTGTATTTCGTTTTTTTTTATTTTTCGATTACTTTTCTTTCCAAATTTTCTTTGCTTTTTTGGGTGTTTTTCTTTTCTTTTATTTTTTCGTTTTTTATTTTCTTTTATTTATTATTTTTTTCTTTTTCAAATTTTTATTTCAGATTTTTTTGTTTATTCCTTTATTTTTATGTTTTTTCCACTTTTTTTCTTTCTAATTTTTCTTTTGTTTTTCGATTTGTTTATTCTTTATTTTGTTCTTTCATAATTTAATATTTCTAAATTGTTTTTCTTTTTTCCGATTTGTTGTTTTCAAACTCTAAACAAAAATATTAATTCATTCCACGAGTACATACAAATAAAGTTATGTAAATTAATATTTGATTGCAAATCCCATTGCATGCGGCGGGCAAGGAGAGATTCGATGCTCAATCCTTCAAGGGATGTGAGGTGTTGAAGCCCTTTGTAGCTGAGAGAT
>CAWUPB010000409.1:2500-38749 GCA_963924115.1 Dovyalis caffra
CTAATAACCCTAAACCCTAAACCCTAAACCCTAAACCCTAAACCCTAAACCCTAAACCCTAAACCCTAAACCCTAAACCCTCTAATAACCCTAAACCCTAAACCCTAAACCCTAAACCCTAAACCCTAAACCCTAAACCCTAAACCCTAAACCCTAAACCCTAAACCCCAAACCCCTAAACCCCAAAACCCCAAACCCCAAACCCCTAACCCCTAAACCCTAACCTCTAAACCCTAAACCCTAACACCTAAACCCAAACCCCAAACCCTAAACCCTAAACCCTAAAATTCTAAACCCTTTATTTTTTCCTTTCTTTTTCTTTTGGTTATTGATTTTCTTTTCCTTTTTTGACTATTTTTTTATTTTTTAATTTGTTTAATTGTCCTGTCTTGACGTTTTTTTTATCGTTTGGTCGATTTTTATTTTTTTTCCTTCTTTTTTTGCATTTTAATATTTGCTTTATTTTTCTTTTGTTTTTTAATTGCTTTTATTTTTTGTTTTTTATTTTTTAATGTTTTTTGCTTTATTTCTTTTTTAACTTTTTTCTTAAACTTTCTTTCGTTTTAATGTTTTTTTTTTTTTTTTTTTGGCTTTTCTTTTCTTTTCTTGAATTTTTGAGTTTTTTTATTTTGGTTTTTTTCTACTTCTTTATTTTTCCTTTCTTTTTCTTTTGGTTTTTTAGTTTCTTTTTCTTTTGTTATTCGCTTTTTTTAATTACCATTTCTTGAGTTTTTCTTCTTGTTTGATTGATTTTAAGTTTTTTTTTTTGTTATTGTGTTTTCTTTTTCTTTTTTTCTTTTTTTCATCGTCAATTTTTATTTTTTTCTCGCTTTTTGCTTTATTTCTTTTTTACTTTTTTTGCATCTTTCTTTCATTTTTTTGGGAATTGTTTTATTTTCTTTTTTTTTTTTTTGGTTTTTAATTTTTTTGCTTGTTTGCTTTTTATTTTTTATTTTTTTTTTTTTGTTTTTCTTTTACTTCTTTTTTTCTCCTTTTGTTCTACCTTTTTTTATTTTTAATTATCGTTTCTTGAGCTTTTTTTCTTGTTTGTTTGATTTCTATGTTCTTTTTAAGTTTTTTTTTTGTTTTGATTCTTTATTTTTTAATTTTTATTGTCTGTTTTTTTTAGCATTTTAATATTTCCTTTGTTTTTCTTTTTTTTTCTACGGTTTGGTTTTTTTATTTTTTGTTTTGATCATTTGTTTTTTGCATTTTTTTTTCTTAGTTTTTTGCTTTTATTTTTTGTTTTTTGATACTTTTTGCTTTTTTTCCCTTTTAATTTTTTGGCATCTTTCTTTCCTTTTTTTGAGGAATTGTTTTATTTTCTTTTCTTTTGTTTCGTTCTTAAGTTTTTTTGCTTGTTTGCTTTTTTTTTTTACTTTTTTAATTTTTTTTGGTTTTCTTAGTTTTTCTTTTACTTCTTTATTTTTTCCTTTTTTTTTCTTTTTTTATTTTTAATTATCGTTTCTTGAGTGTTTTTCTTGTTTGGTCGATTTTTAAGTTTGTTTTTTTAATTCAACTTTTTATTTTCTATTTTCTATTTTTTCATTTTAATATTTACTTTGTTGTTTTTTTTTTTGGTCTTCGGTTTATTTTATTTTATTTTTTTTGTTTTGATTATTTTTTTCTTTTCATTTTTTTATTGAAATTTTTATTTTTTATGCTTCTTTCTTTATTTCTTTTTTAATTTTTTTTGCATATTTCTTTCGTTTTCTTAGGAATTGTTTTATTTTCTTTTTTTATTTTTTATTTTTTTGCGTTTTTTTTTCCTTTTACTTCTTTATTTTTCCTTTCTTTTTCTTTTAGTTTTTTATTTTCAATTTCTTTTGTTTTCCTTTATTTTTTGGTTTATTTTTATATTTTTCTTTTTATGTTTTTTTTTGTTGTTTTATTTTTTATTTTTTATTATTTTGCATTTTTACATTTGCTTTGTTTTTCTTTTCTTGTTTTTCTTCGGTTTTTTTTTATTTTTTTTCATTATATGTTTTTTATATTGTGGGTTTTTTTTTCTACTGTTAGCTTTTTGGCTTCTTGTTTTTCTTTTTTCGATTTTGTGTGTAATGTTTTTTTTTATTTATTTTTTTATTTTTTAATTATGTTAATGTTATTCACTATTTTTTGATTTTTTCTTTGGCTTTTTGCTTTTTTTCTTTTTTTTTCTTTCACAGTTTTTTTGCTTTCTGGTTTTTTTATTTTTCAATTTTCTTTTCTTCTATTTTTTTTCCTTTTTTAATTTTTTTATTTTTTTTCTTTTCTGCTTTATTTTTTTTCTATGTTTTTTTTTTCGCTTAATCTTTTCTTTTTTGATTTTTTCTTTGTTCTGGTATTTTTATTTTTATGTTCGGTTTTTTTAATTGTTTTTTTTATTCTTTTCTATTTCTTTTTTTTTTTTTGCTTTTTTCTTTTCCATATTTCTTTTTCATTTTATTTTTTTTATTCCCGTCTTTTTAGGTTTTTTTTCCTTCATTTTTGTTTCTTTATTTTTTTATTTTTTATCCAAACCGAAATCCAAGTCCAAAAACCCCTAAACTCTAAACAAAAATATTAATTCATTCTAATAAATACATACAAATAAATTTATGCAAATTAATATTTGAGTGAGATGGGTATGACATGCGGCGTCAATTCTTCGATAGATGCGAGGTGTTGAAGACCCTTGTAGTTGAGAGATTTTAGATACCAAGATAACTGATTTCAAGACGAAAAAGAATGGAGTGATTGCAAATCCCAATGCAAGTGGCCTGCGTTGATTTGTTGCAATCGGTGACGCGAAAGTGATTTTAATTTGGAGAGCAAACCCCCTTTTTGGAGGGAATTCCTAATGCATTCTCTCTGGAAGGGACTTCAATTTTCTGCAATCCAATAACCAAACAATTTCGAGAGCAATCGTAGATTGACAACGAATGAAGGGATGTAAAATCACCAAGAGGTCCCGCGCCCAAAATAAGTGATTCTACATCTTTACAACTCCAGATGCTAAGCTTCTCTAACTTGGGAAACAACTCAACCTGCAAGCACTAAAGTAATTCACATTTACTTATTTTAATTTCTTGTCAAAAAGTCGACATACAAGGAACACTCATTTGCTCCATTCCCTTTGATAAGGAATCTCTATTAACTTCAAGATGCAACTTTCCAGTAGACAATACCCATGCACTTGTACGACTCATGAAACAATAAATGTCAAAGAAATACAAAATAAGTGAGATTGGGAGCCACTGAATTTTAAAACGAAAAGTTTTGGGCATTATTACCTGCGATGCAAGGAGTAGCTGTCAGTTTTCTTTTTCCTTACAAAACCTTGCTTTCTTCTCCCTAATACCTGCAGATTGTTAGAATGGATAAAACCGATTAGCATAAAAATAAACCCAAAATAACAGTTCTTTATGCAAGCCCAGGAAATGCGACGTACGTGGCAACATGCACAGTGAACTTTCCCTGTCCAAAATCATTCAAAGTTCTCTACCTTTGATGCTGAGATATACCTCCATGCAATGTCGCGGAAGCTATGCTGTGTATCAATGCCATAGAGACTTCATCACCATCTCGTTTGGTCTGACTGAAAATAATATTCTCCTCGCCCTTTGCATAGACCTAAATATAATGGCGAAGTTCTCTGTACTTTAGGAACAATAGTTATCTCTCATTCTGACATCACTTGGACCAGTAATGAATTACATTATCACGACAGTAATTCATAATGACCGAAACAATAATGCATTCAATAGTAAAAAAATGACTAACAATCTAAATATGTTATTATACAAGACAAAAGCTAGGAGTCTATTTAAGAAGTCCTTACATCGTTTGAAAAATAACTCGCACCACATCCACCTCGCTTGTCTTCCACGTCAAGGGAACGATTGGAGTCGCCTAATGTACGTCATCACCCAGATTTCGACACATTTCTTTGGTTTGGTTAAAATGTAAGTACACTAAACATCCAAAAAAACTTTATGAATTTAAGATGCATGACGCTGTTTAATTATGAGAGCTAGAAGGGAGAGAAAGAAGCATGAAGTGAGGCGAAGGAGAACCTGGAGCTGGAGGTAGAGAAGAAGCTGTAGTTGGTAAAGAGATCAAAGTTATTGAACATCAAAAGAGAGCTCTGCAATTAGAATTGAAAATAACAAGTAATAGAAAATGAAGATGGTGACCAAGTTGGTCATAGACCAGATCGAATAAGGAGATAAGTAGGGCATGTATGAATAAGAGATATGAAGTGTTTTTTTAATGGTAAAAGAGAGGAGACAGATGGATGTTTATTTGAATTTGGAATTCAGGAGAAGAAGGTTCGTGGGCGGGATATTTGGGCGGGATAGTTGGGACTTGGGTGGATGTAGATGTGACGGCATGAAGTGAAGGCATGCAGTTGTCTACCTCGACGATGGCAATGTAGCGCTGGCAAACACTCTACTGTAAGGGATCAGGCACGCAAGGTATCTAAATGAATTTGAAATATCATTTACTTCATTTTCACACGTGTAGACACTTCCATGCTTAATAGACCCACCCATACTGAAAAAGTTATAGGCCAGCCATTGTAGATGATGACTAGGTTACCGCTCTCTGAACCCACTGTGCCTTGTGGGGTGGGTGGTGAGGTGGTGCTTATCCATCCGACCCTCTTTTATTACGGAGGATGACTAACTTAGTTACAGTTTATAAAATGCTAAGGGTGTCTTTAAGACACTTAACTCATCGTTAAATACTACGTAATAGACCAATTGAATTTCAAAATTTTCATCTGAACACTTTCCCGAGGTAGTAATCATAATGTTTTATTACTATAGATGAATTTTAATTTCTGAATTACATTCTTATAATATTTCAAAAAATTTAATAACATTTATTTTTACTCATAAAAAAGTAATGCCATTCATTAAGTCAGAATTCAACAAATAAAACCATATAATTTATTGGGTTTATAATGCAATATTTTTTGGATCTGTCGTATTTGTTTGATTGTTATAATATTTAAATACTAATAATAACTATAAATAAATAATATCTTAACGATTTCTTTCAATCTATCAAACCCCGCAACATATTATTATGTAATATTTTTTCCACTTTTATTTCCGTTGCTTCACTTTGCAAATTCAAACCATTAGCACATTTAACCATAGTGTCAAGCCGATTGTGTCATGCATGATCAAGTCTCAAGCTAGCCAACCAATTTTCAACGTATAAAAATCGAGCCTCCTTTTATGTCGTGCAAGTGGCAATGATGTTTCCTACTGGCGGTCATGCCAAGCACGTTCCACCATCATTGGAAAAATACAAAGTTTTCTTGTACAAGTTATGAAAATTAATTCCTCACAGGTTCATCCTATAAAAAATAAAAAGTAAAAAAATCAACGGAGTTAGAATTATTTTAACAATTATAATAACCCATGCATAAAGGTATTATGGGCGAAATAATTGACCAATGATGTTTAATTAATTTTTTAAAAGATGAATTAATCATCCTGCTTCTTATAAATTAATTGGGCAGTCCTATTTGTTTTACAAACAACTTATTTAGCTTTTATATTTTAAAATTTTCTTATAATTTAATTATTTTTATTTTTTATTTTATTTTAATTTTTTATTTTAAGAAAGTAGAATAAATAAAATTATGTTAATATATATATACTAAAATGGGTCATTTATGATCGAATAAAGGATAAGGTTTAACTTCTTATTTTTGTAATTTGCTTATTCTATTTTTTTTATTTTAAACATTTTTATTTGGTTAATTTTTGAATTTATTTGTTTACAGTATAAGAGGATGTCAAGGGTTTACATCATTTTATTATTATTAAAAAAAATACTATTATGCATTACTTTGTGACCATCTGAATTAAAAACAAATTGAATCAAGCAATTCGTATAAAACTTAAAAAGACAGTCAACAGGGTAATTTATCTTTATTTTAAAGTCTAAGTTAAACGGCTAAAATTACTAATTCTGAGGGCGGAAGCGTCGCTTAGGTAAGGATTCCACACCCTTATGGCCCTAAATGCTGAATTTTTAAAGTGATTGTAATTTGAAGGGGTGACAAGACTCAATTTCTGCACAAAAAGATATACTCAAACCGTCAAGGAAGAAGGGAATGCATGCTCCCAAGCAATGACTGCAACCTTGAGCAATGATTTCTACGCCGCCCAAATCCTGTGTAAACACACGTTGCCATCTTTTCCTACCAAACATACTTTTTTCTTGAGTTCTGTGTCACGATTTATTGGTTTGCTGAAATAATAAAAAGGCTCCTTGACGAGAACTAGTAAAATATCTTCAATAATGCTTAGATATGCGTGTCTGTTGGCCATTTCTTTTTCAACATTCATGCAGATCAGTATTTTCATATGTTTTATATCCTGACAAGATTTTCTTTTTATAGGTATTATTCTTGACTAGGTATTTTCATATTTTTTTATCCATGACAAGTTTTTTTTTTTTTTCGATAGGGATTATCCTTTGACCATAACTTAGTAAGATAGCTTCAGTACTGCTTAAGAATGCGTTTCTTATGGCCACTTCTTTTTCAACGTTCATACAACTAGTATTTTTACATGTTTTGTATCCCTAACAAGTTTTTCTGTTCTTTTTCCTTTTTTTTATTTTGCATAGGGATTATCCTTTACTACAACTTATTAAGATAACGTCAGTAATGCTTAAGTATGCATGTTTCATGGTGCATATATATATATATATATATATATATATATATATATATATATATATATATATTTTTTTTTTTTTTTTTTTTTTTTTCGTCGTGTGCATGTGTGTACTGTAGTAAAACAATACCCATGAAAAATAACGAGGGCTAAAATACAAAATCTTTCCCCTTGTTTGGATAGAGAGAAAAGTGGGGGAGAGGAAAGAAATGTTTTCCTCCGTTTGGTTAGGAGAGGAAAGCAATGGAAAGAAAAAAATAATAAAAAAACGTATTTTAAGTGGGACTCATTTTCCTCCCAAAATTGGGAGGAAATGGAAGGGAAAACGTGGTACTTCATTCTTTTTTTTGTGATCACGTTTTTGCCCTCTACCTCCGAGTCGTCCCTCTCCTTTGTAAACCGCTGCGAAACGAAACAAATCTGCAAATCAACACGAGTTTTCCTTCTTCACTCTTCTTGTTCTCCTCTTCTTTTTCGTCTTCTACTCTGCTTCTTCTTTGTTTTTTTTTCTTTTTTTTAATATTTAATAGTTTCTCCTTCTACTTGTATTTCGTTTCTATTTTCTTCTTCAAACTCTCTCTCTCTTATATATATATATATATCAAATCGCTTTGTGAACCATTGAATTTCAATTTGATAGCAACAGAGAGTAATTTACTCAAATCAGCCAACAATACCTTGTTCCTTGGCTCGCCCCAATCTCATTTCCAAGGTTAGTACTTCATTTATCTCGTTGTCGCTTGAATCGATTCCTTCCAAGTATTTCAATTTTCTGTTTCGTTTCGAGAGAAATAAACTTGAAATTTGTTTGAAGCGACCAAAACCCACTTGTTAATTTGTGTTGAGGATGGGAAGGTAAACTAAAAACTTTTGGAATATCGTTTGTGATTGTTGTAGAACTTGGCTATGGACATCAACAAAGAAAACTATGAATTGGGTCTCCCGGTGATTCGAAAAGTCGGTGTTGCACACAAGATTGATTTCAAGGAAGGCCATGCTCGCCAGTTCTTGATCAAATGATTGAAGATGTAAGAAATATTCTATGCTTGACAAAAAAATAAAAATGGAAAAAGGAAAAACTTCCTTGTTTGATTACTTGTCCGAGAAAAAGAAATATTGCTCGTTTTTTCAATTTGAGATATTAAAATGTTACTAAGCTTACTATTCTACGTAGGAAACGACAGGGCAAATACCATGGGACTTTTGACTTCATCTTTGTGCACCACTCGATGCACCAATGAGGAAGTATGTGAGATACTTACAGGGACTTTGTTTTGGAGCCAAATAAGCGTTTCGGCTGAGCTTTTTGATAAATTTCATGGTGAAATTTGAAGAATTGAGTTTTGTACTAATACTACATGTTTTTTAAGATTAAATAGATTTTCTTAAATAAAAATGCAATGTATTTTTAAATTTATCGCCTGTCAAAATAATTAAATAATTTTATTTGCAAAAACAAGGAAGATTTAAAATACTCCCAAACCGAACTTCACAACAACCCAAAAAAAACCCCAAAAAAGATAATAATACATGTTATACATATTTAAATTAATTTTATATTGATAATTAATCTAAATTGGCTATTGGATTAATTAATTAATAAACGATTATCGATTATTCTATGGAGACGATTCATTATCTTTCTTATCATTTCGGATATATGCTACATGCTAGATTTTTATTTTATTATTATTTGTGTTATTTTCATGAAAAAAATATTCATACAAATTTATTATAAGTATTTAAATATAGAAATATAATCACAAGGGTATTATAGTAAATATACAATCATACATTTTCTTTCCTTCCTCTTCCAAACAAAGGAAATATATTTTCTTTCCTTTTCTTTCCACTCTTATCCAAACAACAAGTGAAAAATGATTTTCTTTCCTCCCTCTTTTCTTTTCTCTCACTTTCTTTCCTCTCTTTTCTTTCCTCCCAAGAGGAATTATCCAAACATAGGGTTTATGTTAGGTTTTCAACTTTATTAACCAATACCCATTATACATGTGCTTGGTTGAAAACAAAATTACAATAATTTCAATTAGGAATATAAGTCTTATATTGAGTAAATTATAAATTAGTCTTTTTATTTTTCAAAATAATTTTTTTTAAAAGAACTATTTATTTAATTTTTTTATTTTATGCTTTTTTTAAATTTCTTTTGTTTTCAACAAAAAGGTAAAATTAAAATAGAAAAGTGAAATATACAAATATTATGAAAAGAATGATGATAATAAAATATTGTTACAATATATTAATATTACATTAAACATAATTAAATTAATTAATTTTTTTTAAAAAAAATGCATTCATTTATCAAAACTATAAGTACTACTTTAAAATTTGCTATCTCATATAAACTCACATCTTGTCCGTTAGTTCTCAATCCATGATTAGACCACTTGTACAGAGTGGGTAGGTATATACACCACACCAGATTCGGGGAAGAAAAATGTCAAATCACAAGCTGATATGTTTTTTTTTTTTTGTCAATTTTTGTTTTATGATTATAAGATTATATATTTTATATTGGTTTAGTGTATTCAGAAAAAAATAATATCTTTTTTATATTTTGATCATAAGATTTAAACCTATAAAATTAAAACATAAAATATATCTTTTTAACTACTACACCAATTTTAAATTTATAGATTGGATCCTTATATTTAAAAAATGAATAATAGAACATGTTAATATATATAGTTACATCATGATTAATTTTGGTGGAAGAAGGGAGGGATAAGGACATAAATGAATTTACAAACTGAAATGGTTTAACTTGTTTAACTTTTATAAAAGAAAAGGTTTAACTTGTTATTTTGTAATTTTCTTACTCTATTTTTTGGATTTTAATCATTTTTATTTGATTAATTTTTTAATCTATTTGTGTGCAGCATAAGAGGATGTCAAGAGTTTAGATCATTCTATCATTATCCAAAAATTTCTTACTGTTGTGCATTATTTTGTGATCGCCTGAATTAAAAAAATTTTGAATCAAGCAATTTATACAAAACTTAATTAAAGACAATCAGTAGGATAATCTATCTTTATTTTAAAGTCTAAGTTAAACAGCTAAAATTGCTAATTTAAGGACGGACAGCATCTCTTCAGGTAAGATTCCACATCCTAAAAGCCCCAAAAGCTGAATTTTGAAAGTGATTGTAATTTGTAGACAAACCCCCTTGTGATAACACTCAATTTCTGGACAAAAAGATAGACCATAAGGAAGGTTGGAATCCATGCTTTTAGGCAATGACTACAAGCTTAAGCAATCATGCATCCGTAGAAAAGTTAAATTTGAAGCTAGCCAATCCTTGAGTAGGAAAATAAATAATAGGATTGTTAAAGATTTAAGAGAAACGAAATCCTTAAGATGACTTCAAAAGAAGAGATTTTAAATTGTTGTACAAATTCTAGAAGAAATGATGTCTTTGTTGAAAATGAAGGAAATGAAATGTTAAAGAACTTCATCTACTTATCTGTTTGTGTAATGATTCGATGGTGTTGTAGCTGGAAATGAGGCATGATTCCTACGCCGTCCAAACGTTGTATAGACATGATTTGCCATCTTTTCCTACAAGACACACTCTTTCCTTGAATTGTGTGTCGTGATTTGTTGGTTTAATGGAGTAATGAAAGGCACTTCGTGAGTTTGTCAGCAAATAACCCTTTATGGACTGTTAGTAAGGATTCTGTTCACCAAACTGTTATGCATCATTTTCAGTCCGCCTGAGTTAAAAAAAAAATCTAACCAAAAAATTTATATAAAAGTTAAAGACTCGTCAGTGGGATAATTTCTTTTATTTTTTAAACTCTCGGTTACACAATCTATATCCGTGTGCGTATGTATGTGAGAGAAAGAGAGAACCATATTTCTAAATAAATATTAATGAAAATAGATATCAACATCAATCTCACAAAAGACAAATAAAGAGTTATCACTTAACTAATAAAAAAGAATTAAAAATTCTAAACGTATTGTTCTATATAGATATTGAGATAAAGTATCGAACACGTATGAGGGATATATAATATTATCGTCATCCTTTCTTACCTAAAGTAAACTACCATCTTTGCTTGTGACTATAAAAAAAAATTAATTTTTACTCGTATTGTGCATTTATGTCTATTTAAATGAGTTTTATTTTGTTAAAATGTAAAAACAATATAATTTGAGGGTTTGGATGTTCGGATGTAAAACAAAATAGTTTGGGGATTTTGATCGGCTTAAGGTCAATATTGTAACACCTCCGTCGTAGGACCTAGATTAGTCGAGGGTATTACCGACAATGAACTACTTTCGACGTGCAATGAATTCAAGCCAAGAAGCCTACTCTCCTATCTTATCTAATGCATTAACAAAAGTAGGCATTTAACTAATCAAAAGGTCCTTAATTAGTATGAGATACTAGGTCGTCTTAAATCTAATTTTAGGCATAAATGTTTTTTTCCTAGTCGTTAAGTTCTATTAAATCTTACTAATTTCATATAAACATCCTCTAATAATTTAGCCTTTTCTTTTTTTCTTTTTTTAATCTTATCCTAAAAATTCATACCTATTTCATTACTTGTCATTTTAAATTGCAATCATTCCCTTAACCTTACAAGTTTCCTTATCATAACCAGATTAGTCATTCAAACATCTATAATCTATAACTAATCAAAATTGACATATTAATGTCTTAACCTATAATTAATGTTTTCATTTACACCAAAATAATATTTGTTAATTAACTTATATACATACCAAAAATTTGCCTAACTTGTTATGCATTAAAAATCAAGCTAAGTTATGCAAGATTCTCCATACTCACTAACCCAAACCAATGCATACAAAATGACAAGTCTCTCAATTATCTTGGCGGCGACCCTTTATTTGTCTTTATCATTTCCTACACCATAAGAAAACAACAATGAGCAAGAGGATGCTCGATAAATATAATTCATTCAATGCATGTGATGTCTATTGTATGTGAATGCATATAATGCATCTTTCATAAAAATCATTTTCAAACCTTTGAAATCATTTTTCTTTTTCTTTTCGAATGCACCCTTTTCCTTTATCATTTCTTCAAATGGGGCCTTCACTAAATCGCCCAACTTGTCGAGGTCTTTACCTAATCCCTCAATAAAGAAATGCCTTTAGCACTTTCTTCGATTGAGGCCTTTACCAAATCTTTCAACTATCGAAGCCTTTATCGAATCCCTTGACAAATAATTGAGCCAATTTCTTCGATTGGGGCTTTCACTAAATCTATCAACTGTCGAGACATTTACCAAATCCCTCGATGAAGAAATGAAACTTTCATGAAAATCATTAAACCCTTTTTTCCTTTTTCCTTTTATAAAAATCATTTTCTTTTTCTTTCATCAAAATCATGAATAAAATTCCTCTTTCATGATAATGATGTGCATGAGCATATGCATTTGAATGAAATGCATTGCAATCAATATGACCTCGACATGCATACCATTACATCCTTAAGAATATAAATAAATATTATAATTCATTCGCATGTTTCAAATAATTAAATATGCATGTAACATGAAACATACCTTACATATTCCATAAAGTAATGAATATCAAAAAAAGGTCAAACAAACAAGCATCATAACCATCAATTTTTCATATACACACATTCATTCTCATTCCTCTTAATCCTCTAAACCTCACCTTTAACAATTTCCTCTTTATCCTTGTTTTACATACTTAGCCAAATATGAGCTAAGTGAAGGACGATTCTGTTTCTTTCATTCTAGCCTTAAGAATTTTCTTTATGACATTTCATCAAACACTTGTTAGGCAATCACTAAGGTAATTATCAATTTATGCCTACTTAAGGGTTATTCACCCATTTTGTTCATGGAATAAGTACAACATCCAAACATAAATCTTTATATCATTCAAACATTCAACATTATCATTGTCATAAAATGTACACATAATCATTACCATACTATTGCAATTTTAATATTTTCACATAATTCTCAATAACATATAAACTAACCCTTCATCAACAAATCCTAAATTATCACCAGTTATCCTTTAAAACATAAAATCCTTTGGTGTAGGTAAGTGATTATACTCACCTCACTTAAAATTTTGGCCTTTTTCTTTCATTTCCTCCTTGGCTTCTTCCTTCTCCTTCCTTCCAAATTTTGACCAAATTAGAAAAATTCTTCCTTTCCCCTCGCTTGATTTTCTTATATGGTTTGGATGCTAATTTAAGGGTTTCTAACTGAGTTAAACTAATTTAAGAGGGTGGATTTGGAAGGGTAAACTTTTTCCTCTTTCAATTTAGGGTTTTTCTTTCTTTTCTTTCCTTCTTTCTCTCTCCTCATTTTTATCCCTTCAAAATCTAGATTTTTGGCTTTTTCTACCATTTTTGTCCCTTTAATTCAGCTAGGGGTCCCTCATTTGTATTGTCACTTAAGGCTTTAGTCCATAACTTCTAATCCTTATAATTTAACCTTCAATTACATCCATAACTTCACTTATTTGTTCAATAAATATCCCTTTTTATTAATTTACAAAACATCTATACAATACATTTATATTTCTATGAGAGTTTTAGGTCATACATATTACAAATACCCTTGACTTAACAAGGAAAGGTGAGGAGAATTTAGAATTTTGGATAGTCTTTAGTGAACGTGACCTATTAACAACAAGTAAGTGAGAGATAAATAGCCTTTTATTAGCATAAGCAATGAATCCTCGATGACTTCACTCATACAAATGAAAAGCCACCGATAACTTCGAGTCATGAAATTGAAAAGCTATCGACAACTTCGTCACACAAGTGAAAATTTATAGCTAACTTTAATTTTGCTCAAGTAAAGAGTAGATAATTGATTTAGAAGCCACTCAAGACTTCATCACATAAGTGAGAAGCCATCGTCAATTTTCTTGCAGACAATGAGACAATCAAATAAATTAATATTGAAACCACTAGCGACTTCATCACATAATTGGGAGACCACCAACGACTTCATTTCGGTAATTCAAAATTGAATAAAACTAGTTCGGGAGCCACTTAGTAATGTCATAACCAAAAAAACAAAAAGCACTTTCATTTTTTTATTATTATTTAAAAAAACAAACAAATAAATAAAATACAAAACCGAAATAATAAATTAAAAAAAGAATAAGAAAAGGATGGAAACAGATTAAAATCTATCCCAATCCTCTTTTTGATTTTTTTTCAAATTTCGATTTATCCTAATTGCTTAGCTAATCGGGATCACATTTCAATAACGAAGTTGAGTTCAAATTTGATAGCTAAAAAATCTACATTTTAAGGCATTTTATTTAAGATGAAACTCAAATTTGAAAGTGTAAGATTTGAGATGAAACTCAAACTTTCGATAGCTATAAAAAGGGTAGCATCCTAAGAAAAAAAGGGGGGAAAAAGGGAAAAAGGAAAATTTTTGAGCTTTGAGGACGGTAGCGTTCGTTTCCTGTCGGTGTTCTTTAGGCCTTTAATTCTAGGCAAATTATTCTTCAACGAGAGGTGAAATCTTAACGGTAATAACATTCCTCAAATGCCTTCTCTTTGATCAATCCGCAAACAAAAGAAAAGTCGAACACTAATACCAAAATCGATTCAACCAAAGACCATCCCGAAGCCTCATCTTCACTCGTCCAATCCGCATATCAACAGCCACGGTTTCAGAGTCACGAGTCAGCCATCTTTATCTCATTCTTCCTTTTAACTTAACTTTGTTGTTGTTGAAGTTTTCGATCTTAAGTTTGTCAAAATGGATCTTTTAAAGCGAGCTTAGTCGGTTAGTTGTCAAAACATGAGCTAACACCTGCGAAATCAAGAGTAGGAGTGATGAAAAGTAGGAACCGAGAAATAAGAACATGAATGAGAGAGAATAAAAAAACCTTTAAGATTTTGTGTGATAAAGAATAGAAGGGAAGATATGTGAGGTCTGGTTACGAGCTGGAAGTCCAGCGTTTGATTCAAATTTATTTATTTATTTTTTTTCAAAAAAACTAGGACATGGGTGGGATTTAGCCCAACCCACACGGATGGTAAGACAAGGGTTATGATCAGCCTGACCTTAGCCTAGGATCTCGCTTAAAAAAAAAGGGAGCATAAGCTGGATTCAATCCCACTCCTGCCTTTTTTTCCCTTCCTTAAATTTTGCAAAGAAATTCATGTAAATAAAAGGAATGGTTCGTTAGTTGGAACTAATGTAGTTTCAAAGCGATAAAATATATATAAAAAAGAAAAAACATAAAAAGGCAAATAAAAAAAATCAAAAAATTAAAAGATTAAGGTATTAGGATAAAATATATATTCTATGGTCCTTGATCATTTTAATTAGTGTACTTTTTAGACTTATATATATATATATATATATATATATATATATATTGTCAATTTATATTTAATTCTAGCATTTAATTTTTCTCGTTATTATTTGTTAGTCCTTGACCTTTTATTTATGCATGATTGCTATTACTAAAAAATATAAAAAAATAATAAATTTCTCAACAAAGTCTCTTCGGATAAGGATCTGTCGTTTCATGATGAAGTCTCCTATTTGATAGGGACTCGTCGTTATAAAAAAATCATCATTTAATAATCATTATGTCCTTCGATGCACCAGATTGCGTCAATGCTTAAAGTGGATCCGATGTTTGAACCGACATGTCATCCGACAAAGGGGACCAACGATCGTTTCAATACGATGCCACGCTCGAATCTAAAAATCTAATTTTGCTAAAACAATTGTTAAAAATTAGAAAACAAGTTGGCATAAATAAACAATGTAGAGATAAATTCAGGACTAATAAAACTTGTGGTACATTTCTTCGGAAATGACACTTTTAGGGTGAACAATTGTCTTTCCAAAAGTGTAATCAACTCCATACCATGGAATCTCCGAACTAGTGTTATTTTTAGGTTCTTAGTTCCTTAATACTAGGTAGCGACTCCAAAGCTCTATAAATAAACTTATGAATATTAATCACATTAGCATTTAACTTTAGTGAGTCTCGTCCGACGTCGAGTAACGATAAGTAAGTTTATCTACATAAGTGAAAAATTATTAGTGGCATGTTTTCCGATGAATATAATGCATGTAAAATGATGTCAAAATCATTGATAGCTTTGTCACATAAGTAAAAAGTTACCAATAACTTAATTTCCATAAACATTTTAGGAAAAAAATAGCTTTGGGTCCACTAAAGGCTTCGTCCACAAAAGTGGGAGGTCACTAGTGGCCTTTTTTTAATAAACAAAACATATGCAAAATGACCTCAAATAAAAATGAAATTGGTTGATACGCTTGAGATATAACTATTACATGTTTAGACACATTGCAACCAAGCATGCTAAATCAATAAAATATACGAACAAGCACAAACTTAGCATTAAGAATTTAGATGCACAAAAATAAAAACATATGGTAGTTTATGCCTAATGGCCACTACAACAATATTCACTTCACCCATATTTAAATTGTGAATATTTAAAATAATATGATAGTTTCATTCATATTTTTTAAATAGTCCAATCATTTTATTATTCCTATTTAGAATTCGAAGTGGTTTTAGAGTTTTTACCCAAAATGTTCTATAATTCACATGTCTGATTCGATGATCGGATCTACTTTTTTTCATTTTTAATGATAAATGATTATTCAATCTCTCCAAAATTGATGAAAATAGCCAAGGTTATTACTGCTTGCTAATAGTTATTGTTAATTTTCAAAATCCTTGTAACTTGAAAGACTTGGCAACAAAGTTGTTGCTTTATTTTTCTTGTTAAAATATAATTTAAATACAATATATAACATCATATTGTTTTTTCCAAACACAAGTTATCCAACATCGAATTTTTGTTCCTTTTTTTTTTCTTTTTATACTTTTTTTCATGGGATGAGGTCGATTGGTTGCTACTATATCAAGGGTGAAAACATTTGTTCCCTAAGGGGGATTGCTCCATGCTTGTTAAGAAGGGTTTCGGGATCTGCGAGGTGGTTGCTGCAAAGGAGGCTTACCGGGTGCCTACTTATGAAGAAGCCATTGGCTTGCGGTCTAGTCGGCTTATTTCGGGTTAGGTTGATAAAGGCTAGCTATCGTGGGCTAGCTTCATGCAAGGCTATGTCGGTTGTAGCTATTAGAGGAAGGTTTGATTTGTGAACGAAAAATATACCCATGTAAGTATATTCATCGAAACTCTCTTTCTCATTTGATGGTTCTTGATGAATTTAATACATTGATCAATGGTGTGGGATGGACAACTTATGTGAGTATTAATTGTCATACTTTTGTCGAGTTAACTAGGGAATTTTACACCACATTTCAATTTAATGAGCCTTAAGATTTTAATTTATTTGTTGAACATGTGGTTGCATTTCGATTAATGGATCGTGAATTTTTCATGTCTATTGCTGAGTTTAATGTCGCTATGGGGTTTGTTTCGTAGTCGAAATCTCTATCCGACATATTTTTGCATGTCGAACATAACTTTAGCCCTAATTTTCACACCTCGACCTTATGGAGCGAGTGGTTGGTTGATGATAAACCATATCGACCGAGCCACTCTAAAGGATCATATTTATGTCGACCTGTGATACGTATCCTCCATAGGTTCTTAGCGTATAATTTCTCAAGTCGACGAGATAGTGTCGGTACCCTAACTAAAACCAAATTCTTTTTCTTATGGTGTTTAGAACAGAATATCATAGTAAATTTAGGGTATTGGTTACTTCACCAATTACATTCCGTTGTCCATAAAAATTCTAAACCTTTGATCTTAGGGTCCTATATTACACGGTTGGTCGTTAATTTAGGGGTCCTCAATCCGACCGATAACAATTTGAGTATTGCTTGTCCTATGGAATCCTTTGATCTTCCTTATTTAGACATGATGGGCTTTCTCACTCTCAACGACAACGACACCTATGTTTTTGCACCACCGGGACCGAACCTCCCTCCCTCTTCACGGCATTCAAAAAGGAGATAAAATCCGGCTCCCTCTCGTCATGCCGGTAGGCAACGACCGGCGGCCACTAACGAGGAGGTCGTCGATAGCCGGCAGCCACTAGCAGGAGGATGCTCGAACCCAATTGCTCCGAGTTGGAGGCTCCGGCTCCCGGCGGCCCTCTTCCTCACAATCCGGCTCCTCGCTCGATCCTCTCTCCCACTTGAATCACTATCTCCAGCGTATGGAACGCAACCTCATGGCTTATTTTGACACTCGAGGCTTCAATCCCCCATTTCCCCCTACCCTATAATGGTGCTACATTCGGAGAAGTTTTTCTTTCCCTTTCTTTTTATTATTATTTTCATTTGTTTGTTGTTTTTATTATTTTGTTTTCCTTTTAACTCTGTTTATACCTCGAATTATTTTGGTTCGTTTGTGTTGTTGATTTATTATTGTTGAATGGAGTCCACATTCGAGGACAATGTGTTGCCTAAGTGTGGTGGAGGGTTTGTCTTGCATTTGTGTATGTTTGTTGTTGTGAATTTTTGCTCACTTATGATCATGCTACCTTTAATTTTGCTACAATTCGGCTAGTTAAACCGCCTTTGAAATCCTCAATTCTATTGAAACTTATCTTGAAATTGATGGGAATTATTTGAATTATTGAGTTGGATAAAAATGAGATAGGAATGAGCATGAACATGTTGATACTTTTACTTGACATCTTTGTGTACAACAACCCCCCAATAATCGGTTTAAATGAGAAATGTGTCGATTTCACACAAAACATATATATGTGAGCTTTTGAGCCTTTGAGCATGCATCTATATAAGCTCTATTTATTTCTCAATTGTGTGTTGTCTTTGTAAGTTGAACCCTTCTAGAACTTGCCTTGCTATACATTTTGAGATTACACCATTGGATTAAATGCATTAAGATGATAAGGGCACCCAGGAATAGTCAATTTTAAACCTCTTAAAAGCCTATCCCGATTTTTACCCTTAGGAGTCAAGTTTGAGCCTTAGCCTTTTCTTGATTAAACAACCATAATATAAACCAATCAACCTCTTTATTTGATACATAACCTCGTTTGAAATCTAAGTCAAGAATTTTATTCATGTCTAATTAAGTGAGATTCGATTTTATTGAAGAAATTACCAAAAAATGATTGCTATCCCGATTATTGAAATTCACTAATGCACATGTTCTCGCTATTTCAAGTTTATTTCAAAAAAAATATTGGAATTAGCAACTTAGGAAAAATAAAAATAAGCATGTAATGCTTGAGAAGTCGAGTTTAAAGATTGAAATTTATGTAGGATTCTTGACTTGTTTAGACCCTTTGATTTTTGCATTTGATTCAATAATTAGTAGTAGAGATATGATAGCTTGATAAGCTTATGGTTAGGATTCTTCCGTACATTAACTTGAGAGTGACAAATACATTCACCCTAAACACTATGAGCGCTTTTGAGAGAATTCTTGATAAGGGTGATGAATTTAGCTGCATTTCTATTCTAAAGCGACAGTTAGGGGTTCGTTATGCATAATTTTAGAAAGTATGGATTTTCTATATCAATTGCCTTATTTTTGTCTTGTTTTTTGTTCAACTCCTTGAAGATTTATGTTCGATGTATGGACAAACTGGTTGATACGGAATGAGGGGTTCAAAGGATTGGTTTGATGAGTCTAGATTCTTGTATGCTTAAGGGCAAGCATGAGCTAGGTGTGGAGGATTTGATAATGCTTAAAACATGTGTTTGAATTGCTAAATTCCCCTACATTTTACTATTTTGAGATGTCTAAATGATAAAACTTAACTCGTTTTTTATATTCTATGTGCTAGGTGTGGAACTCGATTAAAAAATGACATTAAAAGAATCATGTAAAGAGAATTTACGATCGAACCAATTTAGCCACCGAAAAGCACAAGAAGCGTCGGCATGTTACGAAAAGTAGCGTGGGCACGCTAATACAACAAATGTGGACACACAAGCACAAGAAGCGCGAGGCACGTTAAGAATAGTAGCGTGGGCACGCGGATGCGATAGACATAGACGCACAAGGACGTGAAGGCGCGGACACGTTGCAACTTAACGTGGGCACGTTGAAATCCGTAGAAACGGACAACGGATCTGCGAAAGAAACAAAAATTGTTATGATTTGCCAAAAAATGACGCCAACCTACCAAAAGATGAGAGAATATTATGTACCCTTTTTAGAAAATAGATACCTTGTATAAATAGGAACCTAGCATACTAGGACGGAGAAATTTTTAATTATTCTCATAGGAGGTAGCTTTGTTTTCTCTCTCTTTCATGCTATGGCGTCCGTCATGAGCGACTAAACCCTTCTCCTTGGTGAAGGTAACTAAAGCTTTTGAAAACTAAAGATTTTGAGGTGCTTAAACATTAATGCAAATCGGTTTAGTTATTTCAAGTATTGAACTCTCTTCTATGCTCATTTTCATAATTATATGGGTTAATTTCTAATGTGTATAGTTAGTAGATTAACTTAGATAATCTATAGCTAGATCAAATATTGAATCCGTAATTGTTCAATCCCTTTGATTTGTGTAGCAACTAGTAGTCTATGGTTTGTTGTGTCATAAACTAATGACTCTTAGGAGGATTGTTCAACTAGATTAAATGCAACTATATGTGTTGTGTTGTCTTGCTTTGTTGATCTTTCTAATACATAAAGCCATTATTTGATTAAATCTTAGATTGTATCTAGTGGTTGTTAAATAATGAGGGTTGATTAGAATACATGTTTCTAGTTGGCTAATCGTAAGGAAAGATTGATTTGAATATCACAACAAATATTTGAATGGGCATATGATATTTCGTGCATCAAGGATAAATCTCAAATTTCAAAAATGGAAGTGACTCGAACGAAGGTTTGCTTACTTGAATATTTACTTTAAACTCATTTTCTGAATTTAATTTGTTTAGTTTTAGTTATATCTCAATCAAATCAAAACCCACCTTTTCATTTATTTCATGTTTCTTCTAGACTTATCACGACTAACGCGATTGAATTCCTCGTGGGATCGATCCCTACTCTCCCTTACTATATTTTTGTTGCAGGGAGTTAGGAGTTTAATTTGGGTGCACACGATAGCATACACCAAATTTTGTGTGATGAGGTTCGAAAGGAAAGGAAATTTAAGTTCATGGTATATAGGACCCTATGAAATATTGGAGAAGATTGGTGATCAAGCCTATAGATTGACATTGCCACCCTCGCTCTCATTGATCCACGATATGTTTCATGTATCGATGCTTCGAAAAGAATATTTAGAATTGTTAAAGTAATCTTTTTATACTTAATAGATATTTTATTAATTTTTTGATGCATGAATGTAACTTTGGCATGAAATAATTATTTTGAGCATGTTGCATGTGCATGAAAAGTATTTTGTTTGCTTAGAATATTTGTTAGAGGGGTGTTGGATTTTTTTTATATGATTGTGAGAAATTTTCTATGTGTTGTGAATATTTTATTTGAATTGTTATGTATAGGAATAGTTTTTTAGAGATAGAACGAATTAAATTAGGTACTTCAAAAGTATAAGGAATTTTTTAAGGGTATAGAAAAATCATATAGGATGTGTAGCAGTACCTAATAAATTTAAATTAATTTTATCAAGTATAAGGAATATTTTTCATAGGACATAGTCTAATTTTTACACTAAATAATTAATTTGAATGCCTAAATGAGGTAAAAAAAAATTATGAAAATTTGGATTAAATCCTATTAATAATGTTTGAATTTATCTAGAAAGAAATTGAATTTTTAAAAAGTGTAAAATAAAATTTTGGAATTAAGGACCTAATTGCATAAAAATTATGGATTTAATTACATAAAATTAAGAGTTTGAAATTCTAAATTAAATTAGCTATGAACTTAAGGAGTTTAAAAGTTATTAAGATACCTTTAAGGGAAGGACCTAGAGGGATTAATTAGAGAAAAGATTAGTAAAATGAGAGACTAAAATTATAAAACTTTTTGGACACGTTTCCCCTTTTCTAGCTGAAATTTACAGCATGATTAGGGCCGAATTAATAAACTTTGACCTCGCTTAAAAAGGAGATGTTAAAAGGCATGCAAAATGGAGGATTAAGAATTAAAGAAAAATTAAAGGTTAAAATTTTATCCATTTGAAAGGACTAGGATTAAAAATTAATTAAAGGACCAAGATCACTCCAAAACACCATAATTCAATGGTGGAGATGAGGTCAAAAATCCACCAAAAATATGCCTATAAATAGGGATGCATGGAATTAAGAAAAATGCATGAAAAATAGCTAAACATGAGGGAAACTTTTGCAAAATTTCCCTAAAATATTCCACCTAAAACCACCCTAAACCACCTCTAAACACCTTAAATCACCTAACTAAGTAAGGAAAACAAGTTACAAGCTCAATAATTTTCAAGGGGATAAATTTAGATTTAGGCCGAATTTGGGAAAAATAAGAGGAAGAATTTTGCAATCTTTCCACTTTTTAAATTTAATTTGGAGCTTATCTAGATTAGTTAACTTCACTTACATCCCAAGGCATGTTTAATCGTTGTTAATTTGTGGTTTACGTACCTAGATTTGTGAATTTTAGGTTTAATTTAAAAAATTATGGATAGGGTTCTTGATGAACAAAAATTGGAAGAAATAAAATTGAACTTTTAATTCATGTAATTGGGACTCGAAATAGGTTGATTGGGCTTGAAATTGAGGCTTAAAACTTAAAAATTTCTAGGGTTCCTTAAGGGGTACCATTTGGCCTAATTGCTTAAATTGGGGGTTTTTGATGCTTTCATGTAACTAATGTTTTAAAGCCTAATTCTAACTTAATTAAGCTTAAATTAATGTTTAGGAATTAAAAACCTCACTTCAATTGAAGAAAAATCCATAAAAATCCTTAAGGTATATTCGGCCTAAAGCTTGAATTTTAGGGTTTGAGTTTCAATCATTCATTCGTGAAATTATTGGTTAATTTGTAATCGAAATGAGTGTAATTTGATGTGTAGAAAGGAAAAATTCCAAGAAACGTGAAGAAAATTGCTTGAATTTATTAAGGCCTAATCTCGGCCCAATTGGATTATAGCATGAAATTGTATCCTAAATGTTAGCTAAATTGTTTCCCAAGGTTAATGTGTATGTAAGCTGGTTGGTATTAAAATTCTAGGATGAAATGAAAAGAAAATAATAGCGTTTAGATTTAGGGAAGTTTCGACCTAAGTCGATGGATTTAGGGTTTAAATTCTAAAATGGTTTATAATACCTAAATTGACTAATTCAATCTTAGAACTATATAATTAAACAAGTTAGAATGGAAAATTTAATAAAAAAACAAAAGATTAATTAGTTTAGTAAAATTTAAGAGTTAGACCCAATAAGAAAATAATGCCTATAATTAAGTTAATAATACCTAATTAAGTTAATTAAATTTTGTTGGAACGTAATTGAGAAGATTTTAATGTATAATGAATATTAAAATTTGAAAAAAATGGTGAGGTAGCATTAAGCTATAATTTGATTTAATAGGGAAAATGTCAACTTTAATCTATTTAGTATAACCTTATACATGATTGTGTTCTCGGTTTATGTTTAATGTGTTTGAATGGTGATTATGGAATTGGTGAAATGTGAGTGGTAGTGATACTACGCTACTTGGATGGTATGTTAGTGTTGGCATGGATTGTGATTGTTGCAATTAATTGTGCAAAGTAATGTTATTATCATAATTATGGTATTAATTTCCTGCTTTAGTATGGCATGGTTACATGGTTGTTTATGGCATGTATTTCATGAGCTAATATTAGTCATCCATTGTTAATGAAATGCACATACATGCCTAATTTTTTTAAAATGTTTTACGAGTCATGAAAACATATTTTTACGTCTTGGTTTTTCAATACCAATTGGAAGTATTTTAAAGAATGTGGTTTTCATGACTTGAGAATTTTATGCAAAAAGGGCTTCGTGGGTTTTCCATCCGGTAATGGTAACGGTTCATGATCGGGCAAGTGCATACATGCATTTTTAGAAGCTCGACCGGACAAGTCCATAACGGGTCCGGTTCGTCGGACATATATTATGAAAATCCTAAAGTACCTAAATGCGAGATGTTCAAATATGGAAAAGGATTTTTATACTAATCATGAAATGTATTATGACACAAAAAATGATTTAATATGTATATACTAATGTTTTACATATGCATATACATGCACATACACTACATGCATAAGTTAACTTACTCGGGCTATAACTAACTTAGTTCCTTGTGGTGTAGACACTTAAGGAACAATGGCTTACTTCTTTTCGAAGCTGATTTCTAAAGGATGCACCAGTACACTTATACCTTGGATGGGGCTTTAAGTTCAAGATGGACTTATTACATGCTATTTTGTTCATGGTACTAGCTATTATCTTATATGTTCTAGGACTAACTAGTCTATTTTATGTCATTCTAAAAGCAATGAATAAGTAAATATAGTACTTTTAAAGTGATGTAGCTAGTAAATAAGTCAATTTTATAATAGTTAACATATAACTAGTTTTGTATATAAATAGTAGTTTGTATGCAACCAAAATACTAATAGAAAAATGATAATGTACTAGTAGTAGCGTAATTACTTTAAATTATCCATTACATGCTAATACCTATAGGACACTTAAGCAATTTGATTAGACATGTGCCAATTAAAAAGAATGGTAAATAAGAAAAGCATTAGTAATATAATAATGATATTAAATTATAACCAAATGAATTTGGAAAAAAATTTAATAAGGAAAGAGTTTAAAATATTATAGGGTCACGAAACCGAGTAATCCACTTCAAAGAATGTAAATAAATATTTAAATGTAAAAAAATTATAACTTCTTTTTAGTTAAAGCATAGGATCTACTCTGCCAATATTATATTTCTAAGGCATAGATTTCACTTTAGACATTAAGATTAAGTCACGGTGCTTTGTTAGCTTGTATTCATTGTACTTTGAATGTAAGTTAACAATGGTAATATTTTCAACCTTTTAAGTCCTAGGTTGGAGATATTACATCAAATGCCTAATGCCTAAATGCCTAAAGCCTAATGCCTAATGCTTAATGCCTAAATGACTAAAGTCTAAAGCCTCAAGCTCGAATGCCTAATGCCTAAATGCTCGATGCCTAAAGCCTAAAGCCTAACGCTTAACGCCTAATGCTTAAATGCCTAAACCCCAATGCATAAAGCTTAAATACTTAAATGCCTAATGCCAAAAGCCTAAAGTTGCCAAATGCCCAATGCCTAAAGCCTAACGCATAACACCTAATGCCTAATGCCCGAATGCCAAAATTTCAAAATGCCTAATGCCTAATTGCTTAAAGCCTAAAACCTAATGCCTAAATGATTCAATGAATAATGCCTAAAGCCTAAAGCTTAAATACCTAATGCCTAATGCCTAAAGCCTAAATGCTTAAAGCTTAAATGCCTAAAGCCTAACGCATAAAGCCTAATGGCTAATGCCTAATGCCTAAATCACTAAAGTAGAAATGCCTAATGCCTTAAGCCTAATGTGTGAAGACTAAAGCCTAAATACTTAAATTCCTAAAGCCTAAAGCTTAATGCCTAAATACCAAACACCTAAACCACTAAAGCCTAGTGCCTAAATACCAAAATACCTAAAGCCCGAGTGCCTAATGTCAAAATGCCTAAATGCCTAAAGCTTAATACCCAAGTGCCTAATTGTTTAATTGCCTAATTTCCTAAAGCCTAATGCCTAAAGCCCGAAGCTTAAATATCTAAAGCCCGAAGCTTAAATATCTAAAGCCTAAACACTTAGAGCCTAAACCTAATGCCTAAAGCGTAAATGTCTAATGTCTAAAGCCTAAACCCTAAAACCTAATGCCTAAAGCCTAAATACTTAAATGCCTTAAGCCTTAAGCCTAAAGCCTAAAACATAAAGCCAAAAGCCAAAAGTAAAAAGCCTAAATCTTAATACCTAAAGCCTCAAGCATAAAGCATAAAGCCTAAATGCCTAAAGTGTAACCGCCTAATGCCTAAAGCCTAATTCCTAATGCCTAATGCCTAAATACTTAAATGCCTAAATGCCTAATACCCGAATGCCCAATGCCTACATACCTAAAGCCTAAAGCCTAAAGCTTAATGTAACGATCCTAACTTTTGATGTAGCATTTGTATACTTGTGTGTGTTTAGCTTAATGCCTAGTTGATTTTATTGATGTCAATGCTTAAAATTTTTTTATGTGTCGAGACATGTCGGATTCATTGTCGAAAACAATAGTGTCTCGAAGCACCGGCTTCACTATCGAAACCGCCCCGTCAAGATAAGCTTTATTCATCGATGAAACCGCTCTACGCAAACTTATTGCTTTCATTGATGAGTTTTATATTTTAACATATATTTTTCTACTAAATTCCGAGACTAGTATGCTATGTGAAAATGCTATTGAAAATGACTAAGTTTGGAAAAGTCATTTTTCATTGATGAAAAATGCTATGTCCAAAAATTTTAGTTTATGTTAACAAAAACTATCACCTGTCTTGACATCGGTTTTTCATTGATGATTTTATATTCAACCATAAATAGTGACATATTAGTCCATTGATTATGAAAATCACTTAAAGACACATTAATTATGATTTATGCTTGAATTAAGGGATTTGATAGTATAGATTAGATAATTGAGAGGGATTTACCTTTTCTTTGAATGAGTAAGAATCTACGTGTCACCATCATGCTTTACATGGATGACTTAGTCAAGAAGGTGTCATTGTTTAGAATTTTTAGCATTTTTCTATTGTATGACTGACTTATATAAAGAGAGGGTGAGACCACGATTGATTCGTTTATCCATTTGAAAATTCTACTAGAGAAAAAGGAGAATTATCTTGAGTAGGAGTCGTTGTAACTTGCTAGAGTTGTTGCTAATTTTTGCTAAGTGCTTGGACCAAGTGCAAGGAAGGTCTATTGAAGTCTTTTAAAGCATTTTCTATCTTCTATCTCTAGATCAAATAAGCGTAATTCATTCAACTATACTACAAGATTTGTGTGCTCGCATGGAAAACTTATTGTATATGGACCTAGGACCGACCACTAATCCTAGAATTGTTATGTAAGTTTTTGTATTGGCGAATAAAAAATGAGCCTTCAAGTAGAATTTCAAGCCAAATGTCTTTCACTGTGCATTGCTTATCCTAATTATGATTTTAGATCATAGGCCATCAACGCATATTCGGTGAGCATGAGATGTGGCCATAAGCACGTCTAGCCACTACCGACAGAGCATATGCTACAACTCGCGTTTAGTTCTTTGTAAATGTTTGATGCCGACGTAGCGTTCCGACCTCTCTTTTAGGGTTTGGGATGTTATAGAATGGTATCGAAGTCTGATCAATCTAGTAGGCTAAAGAAAATACATACAAACTCTAGCTCCGACAATATCGTCGATGCATAAGTGCCTAAATTTCATCGAATATGAAATTATAAATTTTTTTGAACAAGTATGAATGTTTATCTCATGATTAAATATGTGATATGTTTAGATGCTTGATGAATTCATAACTTGTTTACTTGAAGAATTATTTAGCATGCTTTGATGTTATCGATATTGTTGAACTTTTATGTTGCATTGTGCATCATGGTGACGGTATTGAAATGGTTATAATTAAAACAACATGGTGAATAAAAATCACAATGGTGAGGGTGTAGCAAAGAAAAATCTCAACACCGAGGGGTTAAGTTATAGGGTTGTCCATCGTGAGGAGAATGATGAATTTAAGAATAATGAGAGCAAGGTAAGTTAATTTCGAGGATGGAATTTTTATAAGCAAGAGATGTTGTAATGACCTAGACTTTTGACATAGCATATACATGCTTGTGTGTGTTTAGCTTAATGCCTAATTAATTTGTTTGATGTTAATGCTTAAATTTTGCTATGTCTCAAGACATGCTAATTTCTCTACCAAAAATAATAGTGTCTTGACGCTTCGGCTTTGCTATCGAAACTATCCACCAAGATAAGCTTCATTCAACGACGAAACTACTACGTCCGGACTTGCTACTTTTGTTGATGATTTTTATGTTTTAACTTCTATTTTGTTACCAAATTCCTTGCTAGTATCCTATGCAAAAATGCTATAAAAAAATGACTAAGTCCGGATAAGTCATTTTTCGTTGACGAAGAATGTTGTGTTCGGACATTTCGGTTTATGTCAATGAAAACCGCAACCGTCGTGACATCGGCTTTTTGATGATAAGTTTTATGTCCAATCTTACATAGTGGCATATTGGTTCCTTTATTATGAAAATCACATAAGGGCATATTAATTATGATTTATGCTTCAATTAAGGGACTTGGTAACATAGATTAAATAATTGAGTGGGACTTACCTTTTTCTTGAGTGAGTGGGAACCTAGGTTTCACCACCATGCAAAAGCATGGATGAGTTAGCCAAGGAGATGTCATCCTCTAGAATTTTTAGCATTTTTTATCATATGACTGGCTCATATAAAAAGAGGATGAGACCATAGTTGATTCTTTTAGCCATTTGAAAATTCTATAAGAGAAAATAAAGAATTTTCTTGAGTGACAATTCTCGTAACTTGTTAGAGTTGATGTCGGCTTTGGCTAAGTGCTAGATTTAGTGTAAGGAAAGTCTATTGAGGCCTTTTGAAACATTTTCTATCTCCTAACTCTAAACCAAGTAAGTATTATTCATTCAACTACACTACAAGACCTAGGTTTAAGCATTCTTGACATCTTGAGCTTGAATTTTTACAATATTTTTATGTTGGATGGAAAACTTATTATACGTAGACTTATGATTGACCATTAAGCCTAGAATTGCCATGTAAACTCTAAACAATTATGGGTTGAACTTGGTGTGCCTTTGTGATTAAATGGAATCCTTGAATTGCTTGTTTTGTGATTTTGTCAAAATTTTAAATTGTGTAGCTACCATGTTTGGTTTGTGTTTTTATCGAAATGTTGAATACTGTGGCTACTATGTTTGGTTTGTGAGTCTATCAAAATATTAAATTGTGTGATCGTTATGCTTGGCTTGTGATTCTATCGAAATGATGAATTATATAGCTGTCATGCTTGGCTTGATAAATTATAACTTGTCTTAGACAGTGCTTAATGCATAGAAGTCGTTAGCACAATTATGTTAGCTTGAATTCATTGATGATATTTGGTTATTTAAGCATTGAAAGCATGTATCCATGATATGCCATGGCATTAATTTTCATGACTCATGTTTTAAAAAAGAAAAGAAGTTCTATGCATGATCATGGAAAGGTCACCGATATGAATGATCCGGTGTATACCCAAGGGTTGGTCTTCGACTAGACGTTGTTTAATTTTATGATTTTCATCAAGGTTTTAAAAGATGACTCGAATCGGACATTCGACGAGGCATGTTCAAAAAAGAAAAATGAATTTCTTCATGAAAAATTATGCTTTAATAAACTCATGTACGATTGCACTTATTGAGCGTTAACTCATTCTTTATGTCTTGAAGTGTAGGGACTACGGTGATGCTTATAAGTAGGTCGCCACAAATATGGTGCTGCTTGGATGTTTTTTAAAGTTTGCCCAAAGGTATACTTTTTTCGGGCGATTAGGTCATAGGCTATGTCTAGCTTATGTTTATATATTATAGCATGTTTTTGTTTGTAAATATTTAATTTAAACAACCTTACAATCAAAACATGTATGTACGATGTTAACTTTGAATGAAATGAAATATTTTACCCGAAGCTTGTGTTTCTTATTTTTATGTTTCCTTAGATATTTTGGTATCCCACTTAAAGTGTTTACATGTTAAGACCTCAGCTTTTAACTATGAAGTCACATGATAGTAGGCTATCATAAATCGCGATAGATTTAGGTCGCATGGATGTAGTTTTGCATCAATGAAATTTTTAAGGTGTAACCAAGTTTTTGCGTTGACAAAAAGTGTAAGATACAAAATGAGTCTTTAAGTAGGCTTTCAAGCTAAATGTCTTTCGCTATGCATTATATGTCCCACGTATGATTTCGGGTCGTAGGGCATCAATGTGCATTCGACGAGTCGAAGACGTGGTTGGGGTGTGCCCGACCATTCGTCGATCATGTGCATTGCGGTTGCATTTAGCGGTTAAGTTTTTATGTTAATGAAAAGTTCCGGATACAAAATGAGCCTTTAAATAAGCTTTCAAGATAAATGTCTTTCAATGTGCATTGCATGTCTCATGCATGGTTTCGAGTCATAGGGTTTCAACATGCATTCGACGAGCATGAAATGTGGTCGCGACGCACCTAGGCACGTGCACTCGTAGTTATGTCCAGCACTCTACGAATGTTCGACGTTTTCGTAGCATTCCAACCTCCTTTTGGGATTTAGGGCGTTAAACCTAAAGCCTAAGCCTAAAGCCTATGGCCTATAACACATAGCCTAATGCCTAATGTCTAAGTCCTATATGCCTAAAGCCTTATGCCTAATTCCTAATTGCCTAATGCTTAATGCTTAATGCCTAATGCCTAATACCTGAATTCCTAAATGGCTAAATGCCTAATGCCTATTGTCTAATCCCTAATGCCTAAATGCCTAATACCGAAATGCCTAATGCCTAATGTCTAAAGCCTAAAGCCTAAAACTTAAACCTTAATGCCGAAAAGCCTAATGGGTAAAGCCTAAATACTTAAATGTCTAATACCCAATACCTAAAACCTAAATGCCCAATGCCTAATTGCTAATGCCTAAAGCCTAATGGGTAAATCCTAAATACTTACATGTCTAATGCCCAATGCCTAAATGCCTAATTCCTAATGTCTAAATCCTAATGCATAATGCCTAATGTAATAACTAGTACCCGTTGAAATTGAAATTAAATAAAAATTTAATATTAAACACAAGGGAAACATATTTTAAGGGTGTGAAATAATCCTTAGGAACTTCAACAAATATAAATAATAGTTAAAATAGTTTTTCTATGCTTAAGGGATATTTTATTGATTTTACGGTACATGAATAATAGTTTTGCATAAAATAATTAATTAAAGCATGTTCTTAATGAATGAAAAATAGTTTGTGTGCTTAGAATAATTGTGATAGGGGTGTTGAATTATTTTATGTGCTTGTGTGAATTTTGTTATGTCCTATGAATATTTTATTTGAATTTTTATATGTTGGAATAGTATTTTTAGAGGTAAAGAATTTAACTAAGCACCTTAAGAGTATGAGGAATTTTTTTAGATTATAGAATAATCATATAGGATGTGTGAGAGTGCCTAGAAAATTTAAATTAATTTTATTAAGTATGGGAAATATTTTTAATAGGAAATAATGTAATTTTCACACTAAAGAATTAATTTAGAGGCTGAGGTCCAAAAATTATGAAAATTTAAAATAAACTCCCTTAATAAATATTTGAATTGATTATGAAAATAAATTGAATTTTTGAAGAGTATGGAACAAAATTTTAAAAGTAGGGACTAAATTGTATAAAATTAGGGACTCGATTGCTTGAAATTAAAAGTCTAATAATCCAAATTAAATTACTTAGGAATGTTGAGGGTCAAAATTCAGTCCTAAATACTGAAAATAAAGGGTTATAAATGATTATTTAAATAAAAGGAGGATTTAGGAAAGAATAAGTCCTAGAAAACTCTATAAACTTGGAGGACCAAAATTTGTCATTTTCCTCTCAACTTTGGCCAACCTAAAGCATTAATTAAGTCTGACTTCTAGTAAATTTTATGGCTGGAAATCTAAGCCCACTGGTAGGAAAAGGAAATCTAAGCTCACTGGCAGCTAACACTTCATATTAATAATTGAAAAGTTAAGAGCACACATAATTCTGAGTTTGTGACCACTTCTCAAAAGCACGTACTTTTAACTACTCTAAGACATGAAACTACAATACCTGAAGGAAAGATAGTTGTTTGAATGTTGTGACTGCTCAACAACACTATCAACGTTAGTTCAATTTTATACATGCTTAAAATCCTCCATAATACATGATAAACATAAATAAGTTTTCTCATATACTTATGAACTGATGCAATACACTTCACTTACTTTAAGAAGTTAAAAAAAAAAAAAAAAATTTCAATTTCCACCTTTAAAACTTAAACAGGTGCATTAATAAAGGTGCATTGCACGGAAAGCAAAACATCAAAAACTTTGAAGAAAATCAAATGTAGGTTAAGATTAACAAGTATGAAAGAGGAGAATGGACGAGGAGCAACTACAAAAGATACATAAGGTCCTAAATCATTGTAGTGGAAAAAGAAGGAAGAAGCTGAGTTCTTTATTGAAAATGGTAGAAGAATTGCATATGAAAAATCTAAAGATGACAAAAAACTTACCGTCATTCCTTGCAAGGATCAACATAGGCTCTGAGGGAATGGCCCAAAGACATGATCATATATGAACCTAAGAATTCCTATAAATTTGTAATAAGATAAACAATATTAGAGAAATAAAACATAGAAAACAAAATAATTTTCAAAATGTGAGAAAGAGCCAGATGAGAAGTGCATGCACCCCCTTTTGCTTATATCTTTTTCCCTTAGCAATAATAACATTTAGCAGGTTAAGGAAAAATATTGTCTAAGGATACCATTCTTTCTTTGCTTCTGTAACATTAGACTCATATTGCATATCGTAAACCCATAAAAATCAAAGTGTAACATACATAGTTTATCATATGAAAGTAAACTAAACAGATTTCCTAATCCTAGTTGATGATACATGTCAAAGTAAAATTGGATGATCCCAACCTCAACATAATTAACCCATTGAGATCCTAACATGCAACAATGCATTATAAACATCAAGAATCACGGCCACAGTTTCTGAAATAAAATATAGATAATCCATATTTTTAACAGGTAGGCATTACTATTATTTTTTAGGTTTCATTCTTTTCGTATGAATTCATCCACGGCACAACCAGCATGCATTAAAATGAATTCATCACATGTGATTTATTTTCTTAATAGCAATACTTATGCTCTCTTTTATCACTATTATACAATATTAAAATTCTTTTATCAAGAAAAAAATAAAATACTTGTGATTCTGTATATGTTGTCAAACATGAAAATAGAATCCTTCATGCTCATTCTCTCAACAAATATTTTCAAACTGTAAATTCATTTATCTTGCTGGGTGTCATGCACATGTGCTATTGTCACTAAAAAAAAACTCATTGCTTAATGAAGACTCCAATGACCGGAGTTTTATGAGAATCTTAAAAAATGAAAGTTGCTCGCGAACCACTCGCTTGCTCTAAATCTGACAGAAGGTGGTCAAAGGCTAATCACATGGCCCTAGATTAATTATATGGCTATAATACAGTTGTTTATTTTCCATAGAAAGATCAACATTAATTGCCATGATCAAATCAGTGTTAAAATAGAACAACAAAGTTAAGACAAGACCATTGTTAGTTTCAAATTATTAACGTTTTACAAGTCAGCTTTGGTTGCATAATTTTATATGTTTTAATCAAAAGAATACGTATGTATAAATTATAAGAAGCTACACAAATACCAGTTTGGTGTCAAAAGGAGAAAAAGTAAAATTGTAGCATCATGGTTAATTCTAGAAGTTTTATTCCCAGATCTGTAACTAGTTGAGTCATGAATGAAATTTTCTGCCGTAAGAGTTTGTGCCTGCATCCATTACTTGTTCTTTGCAGTGTCTATGGAAGAGTTAATTATTGCAGTAGAGGCTTGGCTTAATACTGCATCATCTCATTTTTAATTATTAATATTATCAATAAAATTAAAATAAAACATAATTTTTCTATTCATTCACTATTTGAAACACTATTTATACAGTATTTTTGTAACACTTTGGTCCTCAATTTTTCTATATATATATATATATATATTTTTTTTTTAATTTCAAACTTTAATTTTATGGTGATTTGATCCCATTTTGTTATAGTATTTTTTGTTAATTATTTTTATTATTTAAGATTTATTATTTTAATTTATCATTATTTTTAAAATTCTCTTTCTTTTTTCAATTTCAAACTTTAATTATATTATGATTTGGTTTCGTTTTGTTTTAGTGTTTTTTGTTAATTATTTTTATTATTTAAAATTTACTCCTTTGATATGTAATTTTTTTTTAATTATCATCCAATTAATTTAAAATTATATTTATTGACGAGTTTTCATTTATTTTCCTATATATATGGATTTTGAAATAAATTTTTAGAACATGATTATTTTTCTTTTGAAAAATAGATTTAGATAATTTTTAAATTATAGTTGCATGATTAATATATATAATTTGTCCGAAATACATTTTTAGATTATAATTTTATTTCAAATAATTTTTTCTTGATTTTTTTATATTATTTTAAATTTACTAAATTAATTTGTCATTCTTTTTTAAAATTCTCTCTTTTTTTTTTAATTTCAAACTTTGATTATATTGTGATTTGCTCCACTTTTATTTCAATGTTTTTTGTTAATTATTTTTATTATTTAAAATTTACTTGCTTTAATTTATCATTTTTTAAAAACATTATCATCTAATAAATTTAAAATTATATTTATTGATAGTTTTGATTTATTTTTCTTTATGCATGGATTTTAGAATAAATTTTTAGAACATGGTTATTATTATTTTTTTAAAAAAAATAGATTTAGATAATGTTTAAATTATAATGGTGTAATTAATATATATAATTTTTCTGAAATATATTTTTAGATTAAAATTGTTTTTCAAATAATTTTTTCTCGGTTTTATTTATGTTATTTAAAATTTACTACATTAATTTATCATTTTTTTAAATTCTCTTTTTTTTTTTCCATTTTAAACTTTGATTATATTGTGATTTGGTCATATTTTGTTTTAGTATTTTTTTAATTATTTTTATTATTTAAAATTTATTACTTTAATTTATCTTTTTTTTTAAATTCTCATCCAATTAATTTAAAATTATATTTACTGATAATTTTGATTTATTTTTCTATATCTATGGATTTTGGAATAAATTTTTAAAACAAGATTATTTTTTCTTTTGAAAATATATATTTAGATAACTTTTAAATTATAGTGGCATGATATATATATATATATATATATATATATATATATATATATATATTGTCTAAAATACATTTTTATATTAAAAGTGTGTTTTAAACAATTTTTTTTGGTTTTTTTAGAAAAAAATCAAATGAATTAATTAATAGTTGAAAGTCAAATTAATATAGTTTTTTATTTTATTATTATTCATTCTTTTGTAAATAAATATATAAAAATTAAATTCACATTTTTTAAAAAATCAATATTCTCATCAACATTAAATCAAAAAATTATTTTTTCAATTCTATGCAAGCTTTTAATAATTGTTATTTATGTTTTTCTATACAATCTTATGAAATACTAAAGCGTTTTTAAAAAAATTATTTAAGTTTCTTTTTAGTTAATAATTCATGGATTAAAAAGGATAAATCATTTTTATAAGGGAAAAATTATGAAAAACACAAATAAGAAATAGTTAAATACAAAATATTTAATTAAAAAATTATGAGTAATTTTTTTTATCTTTGATTTCATATATTTTTATAGATTCACACCATAAACACGGACTATCAAACTGAAATAATTTCTCTACATGATTTTATATATTAAAAAAGCTAGTAAGCTCTATAGTAAAATAAAATTGAAAATTATTTATGGTCAACACTACTTAAAAAAATTAAACAATTTATTTTTAAAATCAAAATAATTAATTCATTCTTTTTTCAAAACGAGAAGAACTAATCTATTATTTAATTTGCAATTCAAGAATTTTTTTCATCATAAATTAAGAAGTAGAATTTATGGAAACCAATTTGTAATGTTTTTATTTTAATTTATTAGTTTTAATATATTCCATACAACTTAGATAGTTATATATATTTACATATATCATTAGTTTTGTTGAAAATTAATTATGTATAAGAATAGATAGTACCATTGGTCCATTCGGTTCAAAAACTAATTTTTTTTTATCCTCTTTGCTATTTTAATGGTTTTATTTTTTATTTTAAGAAATAAAGAAAGAAAAAAATAAGTAAAAATATGAGAATTTTTTTAAAAATAAATTATTCGTGGTCAACATCGATTAAAAAAATTAAATAATTTATTTTTGAAACCAAAAGAATTAATTAATTCATTTTCCAAAATGAGATGAACTAATTTATAATTTAATTTATAATTCAAGAATCTTTTTCATCATAAATTAAGAATTAAAATTTATGGAAATCAATTTTGTAATGGTTTTTATTTCAATTTATTTACTTTTGTAATGGTTTTGTTGGAAATTAATTATGTATCCGTATACATAACACTAATTATTTGTTATTTATTCTTTTTTATGTTTTAAAATCATTATTTTTTTAAATAAAATAATTGAAATATATATATATATATATATATCATTAGTTTTGTTAAAAATTAATTATGTATCTACACACATAACACTAATTATTTGTTATTTATTCTTTTTTATGTTCTAAAATCAATATTTTTTAAATAAAATAATTGAAATAATGTTTTAAAAGAACCTTTTAATTATTCAAATATAATTTTTATGCTAATATTATTGAAATAATGTTTTAACCCTGGAT
>CAWUPB010000411.1:0-22128 GCA_963924115.1 Dovyalis caffra
ACTTTTAAATTAGATTTTTACATTATTTCATAGTCTTTGGAAATCAGAAAACATGATCAGAAAGTGATTGTAGCTAAGGGCTAGTCTTTAGCCTAGTAATTGAAACAGATTAATGGAGTACGTTGGAAAATCAAAGCGTTTTGCCTTCGGTATGTTAAAGCTTTATTTGACAATACAAAGAACATAACAAAAATTACTACAAACCAAATACATCACTGAAAACCTTACAAGTATGATTTCTCTGGTGATTATTAATACTACTTTCACCAGCATCAACTTCATCTTCCACCTCGAACCCTCCTTTGGCCTTGCCTGAACCTTCTCCTATGCTTTCTTGCTCGCCTTTCCAGATCACTGAACCATTTGATTCTCATCTGACTGAATATTGTATATCCAATAGAAAAACCAATTACTAGTCCACTTGCATATCCCATCCCCACAATTTTCCAATCAAGTATGTACTTTGTCCATGAATCCTCATCGTTAGCAAGTACTGGGGGAGGCATCGGTGCTGCACCAACACCGCATTTCCTTGTCAGAGGAGGCCCACATAATCTTGGGTTCCCTTCATAGGAAGTGTTTGGAAATGTACCGAACTGGTTGCCTTGAGGAATGCTTCCCTCCAGTTGGTTGTATGAGAGATTCATTACTGCAAGGAAGGTTAGGCCTGTAAGTTGCGAAGGAATCTCACCTGAGAGTTTGTTGTTTGAGAGGTCTAATGACTCCAGCTCTGTTAGGTTCCCCATTAGTGATGGGATTTTGCCATTGAAGCTATTGTGAGACAAGTTTAGAACTTTGAGTGATTTGAGGTACCTTATCTCTTCAGGAATTTCTCCATGAAATCTGTTTTGAGACAGATCAAGACAAGTGAAGATGGTCAGTATTCTCTCCATTGACATTTCCAATCCCTTGTTCATAATAGTCAACGACTCCTTATAGTAGTAGCTACCGTCGTAGTTATCTCCGACATATGTTGGCTTTGATTCATTGTTGCTAGTCGCTTGCATTGCTGCTAGGCTTTGAACAAATTCTTTTGAAAGATGACCAGTAAATTCATTGGAAGATAGGTCCAGAACATGCAGCATTGGCATAATGTTCACAAGACCAAGATTCCAAATTTGACCATGAAATTTATTTGCTCGCAGTACAAGAATCTTCAATGCTGGCAGCTTTTCCAACCACAGTGGGAATGCATCACGTATCGTGTTGTCTCCCAGGTCCAAAACCTCTAGCTGTGAGCAATTGGCCAAGGATCTTGGCAACTTTCCTTCGATTTTATTGTCATTCATTTTCAACGACTGCAAATTGCATGCTTGTGAAAAACCGGGCATGGTAGTGAAGTTATTTCTCTGAAGGTTCAGCACGTTGAGGTTTTGCATATCTCCCAAACAATCTGGGATTTGACTACTAAGGTGGTTATAGGACATGTCGAGAAAAAGGAGTTCACTGAAATTGCATATTGCTTTAGGGAATGAACCATGCAATAGATTGTCACGAAGATCAAGAATCATTAAGGATACGGCCGGGATGGCCGCTGGTGAAATTTGGTCAAAAGAATGAAGGGAGTTCTCAGAAAGGTTTAGACGCCATAGACTTGTAAAATTCCATATCCAGTTGGGTATTTGACCACTGAGTTTGTTGTCGGAAAGATTCAGTTCTTCTAAGTTGCGCTGGTTCTTAAGAAACTCTGGAAAGCTACTTAAGTTACATGAACCCATGCTCAAACTACTTAACTGTGGAAAGGAAGAAGTTGCTTCACAATTGAAGATTGACCTGCTATTGTTTAGCATGCAAAAAGGAGGATATTTGGGAAAATCAATAGGATTGTGGGAAAGGTCTAATGTTTGGAGATTTCTTTTCCATATCCAACTGGGCACATAACCTTTAATTTGGTTGTTAGAAAGATCTAGAAATCTCAAACTGTTTTGTGCTTTGAGAAAATTTGGAAATGCAGTGAAGTTGCAGGATCTCAAAGACAAAAATACAAGTTGGACAGAAGCAAGACTTGTGTTATCACTTTCGATTGATACTCCAGAAAGACAGAGATCTGTTAAATTCCTTTGATTCTGGAAATTGCCTAGCTTCAAGGAGCCGTAGAAGTTGTTACTACTGAGATCAACCTTTATAAGCCTTGGGAGTTCACAGATTGACCTTGGTATTGGTCCTTCAAAACCATTTTGACTCAAGTCTAAGAATTCCAACAAGAAAGAAGATGCATTTGGGAACTCATTTAGCTCTCCGCTGAATTTGTTGGATGCGAGATTTAATACCTCTAAGGAAGGAAGAATGAATAGTGAAGAACAAATAGGACCAGAAAGGGCACAATTATACAGAGTCAGGACCCTAAGGTTGGGAAGTAAAGGAGAGATGGCTTCACACCAGCTGCTACTTTGTGCTGAGAGGTCTACATCAGCTAGAATGATCTCGACTAAAAAACTCAAATTCTGGAAAACCAATTCAAGTATTGGGTTTTCAAGTTTAAGCATTGGAAAACCACTCAAGTCAAGTTGAGTCACAAGACCATCACCATTACATGCAAGCCCCTGCCAAGAGCAACAATCTGTTGTCAGGTCCCACAAGTCAGCTTTTGAATAGGAATGTGTAGTAAAGGAGTATTCAAGAAGGTTTTCTTGCAGTTGTACCAAGGAAGATTTCTGGTGATAAAGGCATTGGTGGTGGGTAGCTTTGGGATTTGTAGACAAAGATGAAGCAAGACTACTTGGGTGGAGTAACAAGAAAAGGAGCAAGAGTAAATGATTAACATCCCTCATCTTCGTTTTCCTCCGCAGAAAAACTGCTATTAGCAGAAGTTGATACTTAATGGTTTAGATGATTGAAAATATATAGCAGAGGAGATAGAAATCAATGTTTGGGAAAACCACGCTCCTTGAAGTTTCCCTATTCACATCACGATCCTCATTTTTGTAGGAAAGTTCAGGTGGGGTCCCCATATTTGCCGCCTTAACTATAAAATAAGTAAAGAAGTTATCAATTGTTTATAAGCTAATTTTATAAGTTATGGGTTATTAACGCAAATCGAAGAAGAAATAATTGTTCTTTGGAGTCGTTTCATGATACAATTTTTTTTAATATTAATTTACACTCAAATCTCAATTATCTATTTTAAACACATTTATTTCATGATAAAATTATTATAAAAGAGATCACATCATTTCGTAGGGAAATTAATTTTTTTTTTTAAATGATTGTAACAGAAGTATTTAATTAAAAAGTAAAAATATTTTAATGATAAAATTGAAACAAAAACTCTTCCGTCATGTTACCAAGCATATACCGAGCAGCAAACCATAACAATTCGCTGACTCAGTCAACGAATTGGCCGTCCTAAGGAAATTGTTAAGATAAAACTACAAAAGAATTAAGTAATATTATTTTTCTCTTTTTTATATTTGGAACTTTTGATGATGTTCTTTCTATTACTATAATTCACTGTGAAATGTTTCTTATATAATAACTAATAATACTTACTCCATAAGGAATGATAGAAAAATAAAAAAAATAAAAAATAAAAATGTATAAGTGAAAATATTCTTATATATCACTCCATTTTTTTTCTTTATTGCTTGTTTCTTTCTTCAAAGTGGATTCATAAAAATAAAATAAAATGAGTATTTTAAAATTTCTCTTTACTCCAAAATATGCACCTCAAATTATATTCAAGATTGAGGGAGACATTGAAATAATTATTTTTTTTTTGATTTGGAATGTGTAAGAAAAATGCATATATATATAGGAAATAAAAAATAAGAAAGACTGGAGATTTTTTTCTTTTTTTTTTAATACAGCTAATTCACCTAAACTTGGATTCACTAAACACAATCTAGATTAACTTATATGCAGACCTAGCAATTCATCAAAATAATGGATACTTGACCCTAACATGACTCGGATTATTATGTAATCAATGCATGTGTTTGAGCTAATTTTATTTTAAAATTATGAATATCTAAACATATTAACATGTGTAAATATACGATATAAAATAAAATAATGGCTTCGTTCATACAATATATATTAACATAATTAAGAAAACATTCATTACTTAGTAGTGAAAATAATGGAAAGTCCTTTAGAATGTAAATACTGAGGAAATTTCCGACGACTATGGATGCCGTAATGGAGAGAGCAGAGTCAAACGATCAAGACAAATTTGTTTATCAAATCCAAGGCATCGCCATCTCTGACGGAGAAATCATTAGGTATAATTAATTAGTTTATCACATCATTCGTAGACTTGATTCGAAGAAACAAGATACATAGACAAAATCATATGGAATAAATACATCATTAAGTGTTTCTATTGTTTATATGTTTGTTTTTATTGGTCTAATATATGAACAATAAAAACATCATTAGGTGTTTTTATTGTTTATATGTCTTGTTTTTATGAAAGATACATATAGTGAGTAAATTATAAATTAGTCTCTCTCATTTTCAAAAACGAATTAATTAATCCCTTTGATTTTAAATACTAATGATTTATTTTTTTCTATTTTTAATTATTTTGATTTTTTGTTTAAAAAAATAGAAAAGAAATATTAAATAAATAAATATACGAAAATATTAATGAGAAAAGAAGACATTTTATAAAATAGAAAAAATGTTAAATTAGCCGTGATCAATATTGGTTAAAAAGACTAAATAATTAGTTTTAGAAATCGAGTAATTAATTAATTCGTTTCTCAAAAGAAAAGGGACAAATTTATAATTTACTCAAGATATATATAGTAGACTAATTAAGTTTAGTTTACAATTTATCCCTTAAATAGGATCATCAAGGGAAGAGTTAGGGGGTGTTTGATAACCTAATTAAGTAGCTTAAAAAATTAAGTTGTACTACGTAATATAAAAATCTTGTTTGATAACTTAAATGATCTCATATTAAAACTTTAAGTTCAGTTAGAATCTATTTAATCGGATAAATTAAAATTTTTAACGTATCCGATTAAGTGAAACGATCTAAAACATTCTCTCTCTCTCTCTCTCTCTCTCTCTCTCTCTCTCTCTCTATATATATATATATATATATATATATATATATATATATATATATATCCGAATTTATAAATTATAATAATATATTTTTTAAAAAATAAAACATCGACGTTATAAAATTTTATTCCAAAATTCATATATTAAAAAATCAAATTTATTAACAAATAAAATTATATCAATTTGATGAGAATTTTAGTAAGAAAAACATAATTTGAAAAAAATAAATTTTAAACAATAAGAATAATATAATCGGATACATATATTCAAACTAAAATCTTAAAAAATATCATATATATTCTATCATCTTTAAACATGCGTATTATATTCAGTACTTAATTTTCAGCAAATACCAAACAGACTTGTCAAAAACATATTCAAGTACTTAACGGATTAAGCACTTAAAATTCAGTACTTAATAGATTCAACACTTAATTAAACTTATTTTTATGTCTGTTTTTATCAATAAACATTAAACTTATTATTTTTAAATTAAATTAACATTTAAATACTTTTAATTTTTGATTGGTTACTGTTTTTTAATTAAATGAATTCAAATTTGATATCCTTGTATGGTTGAACACATGAGAAAGGCTGTGCAGCTCATCTCGCAGCAGTGATTGGGATGCATGTTAGTGATAGCTAAAAATCAGGTCAAGTTTAATCACACACCACCATCATCACAAGCTACTCCCTTCCAAGAGCAAATATCTGTGTTCAGGTCACCCCACAACACAACGTTGGAAGAAGATAGATACAAGGAGAGGTAATTAACAAGGCTTTGTTGCAGTTGTGCCAAAGCATATCTATGGTGGTCGAGGAATTGGTGGTGGGTAGCTTTTGGTGTTTTGGAGAAATGAGATGAAAACAATTAGCCTTGTTTGGCAGGATGAGAGTAATAAAAAAAGTGACGAGATTAAATGATGAAGGTCTCTCATCTCTGTTTTTCTCTAAAGAAAAAAAAATGGTAGAAAGTAGAGAATTGGACAAATGAGATTTTACCTTAATTGAACAAGAAATTTCATTTAAAAAAATAAATTAAAACCATGTATAAATAAATAAAATTGAACAAAACTCACACATCTAAATTGAATTTTTTTGAAACTTAATCGTATGAATCTCTTCCATTGTATAAATAAATAAAATTGAATCTTTTTGAAACTTAATCAACGAGAAGCACACATCTAAACGGAAAAATAACTTAAAACATAGTAACCTGTCTCTTTCTTTCAAGCAATTCTTATAGCCTCTTCTTAGGCAAGCTATTAATATGTGATTTATCTGGCATCTTCAGAGACCTTTATTCCAGTCTCCGAACCCTCTACAATCCATTTAATATTAAACCTGGCTCTTGGCAACGGAGGCAATTGGACATCAACAATGATTTTCTTCAAGGTACTTTCTCTGATGATGTCTACACGCTTCAGCCTCTAGCCTTTGTGCATCCGTCACTTTCCCACCATATATGCGAATTAAACAAGGCAATATATGGATTGAAACAGGCACCAGAGCCTGGTATGAAGAACTCAGGGCTTTCTTATTGCAATATGGTTATCAAAACTATGTAGTAGATTCGTCCTTATTTATCTATAATAATGCTGGTGTTTGTGCATAATTTTTGGTATATGTTGATGATATAGTATTGACAGGTAACAATGACCATTACTTATAGTCGTTCATTCAGTGCCTAGCAAAATGTTTCTCCCTTAAAGATCTTGGTATATTGCACCAATTTTTAGGAGTTGAGGTTATTCACACTACACATGGTATGTTCCTGTCTCAGCATTGCCACATAGCTAACATATTGGAAAAATTCTCCATGACTGGGGCAAAGGAGGTTAAAACACCAATGTGTCCCTCCACGCCACTACTACTTAAGGATGGCTCTTCACAGGTTAATCCAACTCAGTATAGGAAATTAGTTGGAAGTCTCCAATATCTGTCTCTAACACGTCCTGATGTATCCTTTGCAGTAAATCGACTATCTCAATACATGCACTCCTCAGCGAAGCTTCATTGGACTGCCTTAAAGAGGGTTCTTCGATACTTAAACGGAACCATTACTCACGACTTATTTCTGCGCAAGGGTACTCCTCTTCAATTGTGTGGCTTCAATGATTCTGATTAGGGTGAAAAGAGAGATAGTCGATCAACTATTGCATATATTATTTATTTGGGTTCTATTGCTATCTCTTGGAAATCAAGTAGTCAAAATCTGTGTCACGTTCATCATCTGAAGCTGAGGACAAAGCAGTAGCAAATACAGCTACTGACATTATTTGGATCCAAAATCTTCTCCTGAAATTGGGCATCAAACTTAAAAAAGCACCAACTATTTTCTGCGATAATACAAGGGCCACATATCTCTTGTGCAAATCCTGTATTTCATTCTCGCATGAAACACATTTCTCTAGATTATTATTTTGTGAGAGAATGTGTAGCCAATGGCAATCTCAAACTACTCCATATCTCTATCAAGGATCAGTTTGTAGATATACTTACAAACGCTCTAAGCAAATAGCAGTACAGTGCCTTAAGATCCAAGATTGGCGTCACCAATGGTGCCTCCATCTTGCGGGAGCGTATTATAAATATACATAAAATATAAAATTCTAATATTTGTTATATACAATTTAAATTCAACAGAGTTTGAACTGTTTATCCTTGTGTAAACCTTGCAGTATATATACTATAAGTGACTTCAATAAAATAATCATTCCAAACACATTAAGTTCCTTTAACTCACACATCTAATTCAATCTTTTTGAAACTTAATCGTATAAATCTCTTCCATCATATAAATAAATAAAATTGAATCTTTTTGAAACTTAATCAACGAAAAACATTGAAAAATAACTTAAAACATAGTAACTTGTCACTTTCTTTCAAGCAATTCTTGTAGCCTCTTCTTAGGCAAGCTATTAACATGTGATTTATCTGGCATCTTCTTTCTCTTATCGGGTATTTCAGCATCATGGCCTTGTATGTCTCCCAATTTATTTCCTTTATTCATCTTTAAAGACTTTCCTCCTTTTAATTGCTCTTTTAATCTCTTACTTACCCTTTCTTTCTCGGCCTATTCAACATGAAAGCTCACAAATTATGTCAAAACTTTTTCCGTGAGCAAATTTTCCGTCTTTGTTTCATCCCAATCGGCAGCTTCTCTTATAGCTTCCACAAGTTGTTCAAAAGAGGCATCATCACCTTCCAAAACTTCAATTCTCCTGATCATCTTAAGACAGTCTAAATCTCACCCCATGTATGTTCCACAGGTAGCAAACTATAGTAAGGGAAATTGGACAGAGAACCCAACAGTTAACCAGCCCCTCTTACCCCAGCCAAGCCCAGTTTTTCAAGATCAAGTCCAGACCAGAGCAACCAACAAAGAAATCCTCAGCTAAGGCCCAGTCCACTAGCATTTAACTTGAACCACCCAGCAGCAACACTATAGCCCGACCCAAAACTTCAACAGCTGGTCACTCCTCAGCTAAGGCACAAATCCGTCAGCATTAAACTCGCACCATCCAGCAGCAACGTGTTAGCCTCTCCCAATACTCCAGTAGCTGGACAAAACAACAAACCTGTATATCTTCTAATGGAAAAAAACATGCCTGAGGTTGTATTTGATAATATATGGCGGGAATTAGTGACTCCTCTAATAAAGAAGCTTTTCTAATGGAAAAGAACATTCCTGAGGTTATATTTGAAAGCACTCTGCCTACTACTATTGAGATATCACCAAACATAAAAAAGAAGAAAGAACCTTGCAAACCCACAGTCCCCGGATGCAGAGCTTCTTGTAAGGTCTCTCACTCCGGTCACAGCAAGAATGATAAATTAAAACATGTCATGTTAGCGTCTTTTGAAGAGAAGGGTTTGTGTTATGATCAGCCCATGGGTGCTGAATTGGAGGAAGGGATGAATTCCACTGGTCCAGTCCCTGAGGTTTAATTCTCTTTCCAGCTTCTCTTTTTATTTATGCTTGCAATGAAGATCATGATGTGGAATTGCCTAGGAATTGAAAAATCAATTTATCTAATGGCATTTTTGTGAATTATAATAATGCGTGAAGTTTAAAGAACTACTTTTAAATTAGATTTTTACATTATTTCATAGTCTTTGGAAATCAGAAAACATGATCAGAAAGTGATTGTAGCTAAGGGCTAGTCTTTAGCCTAGGAATTGAAACAGATTAACGGAGTACGTTGGAAAATCAAAGCGTTTTGCCTTCGGTATGTTAAAGCTTTATTTGACAATACAAAGAACAGAACAAAAAATTACTACAAACCAAATACATCCCTGGTACATTAAGAAAACCTTACTCTCTGGTGATTATTAATACTAATTTCACCAGCATCAACTTCATCTTCCACTTCGAACCCTCCTTTGGCCTTGCCTGAACCTTCTCCCATGCTTTCTTGCTCGCCTTTCCAGATCAATGAACCATTTGATTCTCATCTGACTGAATATTGTATATCCAATAGAAAAACCAATTACTAGTCCACTTGCATATCCCATCCCCACAATTTTCCAATCAAGTATGTACTTTGTCCATGAATCATCATCGTTAGCAATTACTGGGGGAGGCATCGGTGCTGCACCAACACCGCATTTCCTTGTCAGAGGAGGCCCACATAATCTTGGGTTCCCTTCATAGGAAGTGTTTGGAAATGTACCGAACTGGTTGCCTTGAGGAATGCTTCCCTCCAGTTGGTTGTATGAGAGATTCATTACTGCAAGGAAGGTTAGGCCTGTAAGTTGCGAAGGAATCTCACCTGAGAGTTTGTTGTTTGAGAGGTCTAATGACTCCAGCTCTGTTAGGTTCCTCATCAGTGACGGGATTTTGCTGATGAAGCTATTGTGAGACAAGTTTAGAACTTTGAGAGATTTCAGATACCTTATCTCTTCAGGAATTTCTCCATGGAATCTGTTTTGAGATAGATCAAGGCAAGTGAAGATGGTCAGTATTCTCTCCATATGCATTTCCAATCCCTTGTTCATAATAGTCAACGACTCCTTATAGTAGTAGCCGCTACTGGCGTAGTTATCTCCGACATACGTTGGCTTTGATTCATTGTTGCTAGTCACTTGCATTGCTGCTAGGCTTTGAAAAATTCTTTTGAAAGATGACCAGTAAATTCATTGGAAGATAGGTCCAGAACATGCAGCATTGGCATAATGTTCACAAGACCAAGATTCCAAATTTGACCATGAAATTTATTTGCTCGCAGTACAAGAATCTTCAATGCGGGCAGCTTTTCCAACCACAGTGGGAATGCGTCACGTATCTTGTTGTCTCCCAGGTCCAAAACCTCTAGCTGTGAACAATTGGCCAAGGATCTTGGCAACTTTCCTTCGATTTTATTGTCATTCATTTTCAACGACTGCAAATTGCATGCTTGTGAAAAACCTGGCATGGTAGTGAAGTTATTTCTCTGAAGGTTCAGCACGTTGAGGTTTTGCATATCTCCCAAACAATCTGGGATTTGACTATTTAGGTGGTTATAGGACATGTCGAGCAAAAAGAGTTCACTGAAATTGCATATAGCTTTAGGGAATGAACCATGCAATAGATTGTCACGAAGATCAAGAATCATCAAGGATACGACCGGGATGGCTGCAGGTGAAATTTGATCTAAAGAATGAAGGGAGTTCTCAGAAAGGTTTAGATTCCATATACTTGTAATATTCCATATCCAGTTGGGTATTTGACCGCTGAGTTTGTTGTGCGAAAGATCCAGTTCTAATAAGTTGCTCTGGTTCTTTAGAAACTCTGGAAAGCTACCTAAGTCACATGAACGCAGGCTCAAACTAAGTAACTGCGGAAAGGAAGAAGTTGCATCACAATTGAAGATTGACCTGCTATTGTTTAGCATGCAAAAAGGAGGATATTTGGGAAAATCAATAGGATTGTGGGAAAGGTCTAATGTTTGGAGATTTCTTTTCCATATCCAACTAGGCACATGACCTTTAATTTGGTTGTTAGAAAGATCTAGAACTATTAAACTGTTTTGTGCTTTGAGAAAATTTGGAAATTCAGTGAAGTTGCAGGATCTCAAAGTCAAAGCTTCAAGTTGGACAGAAGCAAGACTTGTGTTATCACTTTCGATTGATACTCCAGAAAGACTGAGATCTGTTATATTCCTTTGATTCTGGAAATTGCCTAGCTTCAAGGAGCCGTAGAAGTTGTTACTACTGAGATCAACCTCTACAAGCCTTGGGAGTTCACAGATTGACCTTGGTATTGGTCCTTCAAAACCATTTTGACTCAAGTCTAAGACTTCCAATAAGGAAGAAGATGCATTTGGGAACTCATTTAGCTCTCCGCTGAATTTGTTGGATGCGAGATCTAATACCTCTAAGGAAGGAAGAATGAATAGTGAAGAACAAATAGGACCAGAAAGAGCACAATTATTCAGAGTCAGGACTCTAAGGTTGGGAAGTAAAGGAGAGATGGCTTCACACCAGCTGCTACTTTGTGCTGAGAGGTCTACATCAGCTAGAATGATCTGGACTAAAAAACTCAAATTCTGGAAAACCAATTCAAGGATTGGGTTTTCAAGTTTAAGCATTGGACAATCAGGACCACTCAAGTAAAGTTGAGTCACAAGACCATCACCATTACATGCAACCCCGAGCCAAGAGCAACAATCTGTTTTCAGGTCCCACAAGTCAGCTTTTGAATAGGAATGTGTAGTAAAGGAGTATTCAAGAAGGTTTTCTTGCAGTTGTAGCAAGGAAGATCTCTGGTGATAAAGGCAATGGTGGTGGGTAGCTTTGGGAGTTGTAGACAAAGATGAAGCAAGACTACTTGGGTGGAGTAACAAGAAAAGAAGCAAGAGTAAATGATTAACATCCCTCATCTTTGTTTTCCTCCGCAGAAGTTGATACCTTAATGGTTTAGATCAATGACTGAAAATATATCGCAGAGGAGATAGAAATCAATGTTTGGGAAAACCACGATCCTTGAAGTTTCCCGTGGTCACATCAAGATCCTCATTTTTGTCGGAAAGTTTAGGTGGGGTCCCCATATTTGCCGCCTTAACTATAAAATAAGGAAAGAAGTTATCAAGGAAACTTCTGCAGCAATTGTTTATAAGCTAATTTTAATTCATCTCTAAAATTTTCAATTTTTTTTTGTATATTAATTTTAATTTTAATTCGTGTTTATAAGACATCCGGCTATCAATTATATAAATTGAAACAAATTTAATAAATATCATAAAAAAAATTTAATATTAATTTTACACTCAAATCTCAATTAAGAGTTTTTAAAGACATTTATTTCATGATAAAATGTATTGTATTTTTCTAACAGAAGCATTTAATTAAAAGTAAAAATAGTTTAATGATAAATTTGAAACAAAAACTCTTCCGTCATGTTACCAAGCATATATACTAAGCACCAAACCATAACATTTCGCTGACTCGGTCAACACGCATCTGAAATTCTAAACGAATTGGCCGTCCTAAGGGATTTTTTTTTAGCAGTAAAGAAAAAATAATTAAGAAAACATTCGTTATTTAGTAGTGACAATAATGGAAAGTCCTTTAGAATGTAAATACTAAGGAAATTTGAGATGGCTATGGATGCCGTAATGGAGAGAGCAGAGTCAAACGATCAAGACAAATTTGTTTATCAAATCCAAGGCATCGCCATCTTTGACGGAGAAATCATTAGGTATACTTAATTAGTTTATCACATCATTCGTAGACAAAATCATATGGAATGAATACATCATTAAGTGTTTCTATTGTTTATATGTTTGTTTTTATTGATCTAATATATGAACAATAAAAACATCATTAGATGTTTTTATTGTTTATATGTTTGTTTTTATTGGTCTCATTTTGAAAAACGAATTAATTAATCTCTCTAATTTTAAATACTAATTATTATTTTTTAATTATTTTGATTTTTTATTTTAAAAAATAAAAATGAAATAATAAATAAATAAATATATGAAAATATTAATGAGAAAAGAAAATATTTATTGGTCTAATATATGAAAGATACATAGAGTTGTTTGTTCTATTATTGTATTCGATAGGCCTGCATGTCCCTTGTTCCAAGGCTGCCTGCAATCTTACTTCAATTCCGTCGTCTTGATTGAAGGGATCATTCTCTTTCCAAGAAAAAAGTACCCATTAAAAAGGATTTATGTATTTTTATTTTTTGACCTAACGAAAAAGTTACATGTGGAGAAAGGTTAGCAAAAGACTCCAACTTTAGACATAACATTTCTTCATATATTTTTATTTTGGAAGATATGGAAAAGAACCTATTAAGCAAATGGTTAAATTGATTATATTCCTCAATTCACATGTCTTGTAATTTGAATAATCAGTGACAAAGGCACGTTAGTTAGTCTAATAAATGATGAAACAATATACCGGTTTGTTTCAATTTTTGTTTTTTGTTTTTTTAAGTATTTATAGGCAGTGAGAGTTATTTTTATGTCTGTTTTTATCAATAAACATTAAACTTATTACTTTAAATTAAATTAACATTTAAATACGCTTAATTTTTGATTGGTTACCGTTTTTTAATTAAATGAATTCAAATTTGATATCCTTATAGCTAGTTAATAAGAAACTTATTTTATATGGTTGAACACATAAGAAAGGCCGTGCAGCTCATCTCGCAGCAGTGAGTGGGATGTATGTTAGCGATAGCTAAAAATCAGGTCAAGTTTAATCACACACCAGCATCATCACAAGCTACTCCCTTCCAAGAGCAAATATCTGTGTTCAGGTCACCCCACCACACAACGTTGGAAGAAGATAGATCCAAGGAGAGGTAATTAACAAGGCTTTGTTGCAGTTGTGCCAAAGCATATCTTTGGTGGTCAAGGAATTGGTGGTGGGTAGCTTTTGGTGTTTTGGAGAAATGAGATGAAACGGAGGCAATTGGACATCAACAATGATTTTCTTCAAGGTAATTTCTCTGATGATGTCTACACGCTTCAGCCTCTAGGCTTTGTGCATCCATCACTTCCCCACCATATATGCAAATTAAACAAGGCAATATATGGATTGAAACAGACACCCAAAGCTTGGTATGAAGAACTCAAAGCTTTCTTATTGCAATTTGGTTATCAAAACTATGTGATAGATTTGTCCTTATTTATCCATAATAATGCTGGTGTTTGTGCATATTTTTTAGTATATGTTGATGATATAGTATTGACAGGTAGCAATGACCATTACTTGGAGTCCTTCATTCAGTGCCAAGCAAAACGTTTCTCCCCTAAAGATCTTGGTATACTGCATCAATTTTTAGGGGTTGAGGTTATTCACACTACATATGGTATGTTCCTGTCTCAGCATCACCACATAGCTGACATATTGGAAAAATTCTCCATGACTGAGGCAAAGGAGGTTAACACACCAATGTGTCCCTCCACGCCACTACTACTTAAGGATGGCTCTTTACAGGTTAATCCAACTCAGTACAGGACGTTAGTTGGAAGTCTCCAATATCTATCTCTAAAGTGTCCTGATGTATCCTTTGCAGTAAATCGACTATCTCAATACATGCACTCCCCAACAAAGCTTCACTGGACTGCCTTAAAGAGGGTTCTTTGATACTTAAAGGGAATAATTACTCATGACTTATTTCTACCCAAGGGTACTCCTCGTCAATTGTGTGGCTTCAGTGACTCTGATTGGGGTGAAAACAGAGATAGTCGGTCAACTACTGCATATATTATTTATTTGGGTTCTAATGCTATCTCCTAAAAATCAAGTAGTCAAAATCTGTGTCACGTTCATCATCTAAAGCTGAGTACAAAGCAGTACCAAATACAGCTACTGACATTATTTGGATCCAAAATCTTCTCCTGAAATTGGGCATCAAACTTAAAGAAGCATGAACTATTTTCTGCGATAATACAAGGGCCACATATCTTTGTGCAAATCATGTATTTCATTTTCGCATGAAACACATTTCTCTAGATTATTATTTTGTGAGAGAATGTGTACCCAATGGCAATCTCAAACTACTCTATATCTCTACCAAGGATCAGTTTGTAGATATACTTACAAAGGCTATAAGCAAATAGCAGTACAGTGCCTTAAGATCCAAGATTCACGTCACCAATGGTGCTCTATGCAAGAGTTTGAACTGTTTATCCTTGTGTAAACCTTGCAGTATATATACTATAAGTGACTTCAATAAAATAATCATTCCAAACACATTAAGTTCCTTTAACTCACACATCTAAATTGAATCTTTTTGAAACTTAATCGTACAATTTTTTTTAATATTAATTTTACACTCAAATCTCAATTAAGAGTTTTTATCTATTTTAAACACATTTATTTCATGATAAAATTATTATAAAAGAGATCACATCATTTCGTAGGAAATAATTTTTTTTTTAAATGATTGTAACAGAAGTATTTAATTAAAAAGTAAAAATATTTTAATGATAAAATTGAAACAAAAACTCTTCCGTCATGTTACCAAGCATATACTGAGCAGCAAACCATAAGAATGCGCTGACTCAGTCAACACGCAACATGAACCATAGCTCACCATATCAATTATATATATTGAAACAAATTTAATAAATTCTCCGGATCCAAAATTAACTCAAAAAATTTAAAAAAGGATATAAATTTTCATAAATATAAGATCAATCTGCGACGCCGCAAACCCGGACGATACGGGGGGACCAAAATTAATTTCCAAACAAAAATCAGAATAAAACGAGCACATTAAATTAAAGAGTGAGCAAATATATACATGAAGTAAAATATAATTAAGCTGCAAAAGTAATTAAAAATTAGTACATATAAAGAACTGCTGCAGAATTTTACTTGATAACCAATCTGGTTGGGTTTGGGTCGACCCGTGGATTTGAGAAATTGTTGGTTAATTAAGAAAAACTCAATAACAATTATGCAATTAACAATTACACATATGTGTTTAAAGTAAAAAAATCTTTTAAAACTATGAATACATAAATGGACATGTCTATATGTGTATAAAACTCTCTCTCTCTCTCTCTCTCTCTCTCTATATATATATATATATTAAGATAACATTCATTATTTAGTGAAAGATGACAACCACAAAATCAATTCGTTGTACCAAAAAAAAAAAAAAAAAAAAAACAACAACATAAACTTATTTTTAATGAAAAGAATTAACTAATATTATTTTTTCTCTTTTTTATATTTGGAACTTTTGATAATGTTCTTTCCATTACTATAATTAACTATGAAATGTTGCTTATATAATAACTAATAATGCTTACGCGATAAAGAATGATAGAGAAGTAGGAAACAGAAAATTAAAAAAAAATGTATAAGTAAAAATTCTTATTACTTTTTGTATATTTAGATGAGTTTTTCTTTTCTTTTCTTTATGTCTTGTTTCTATCTTCAAAGTAGATCCATAAAACAAGCATTGTTATTTACTTCATGAGTATTTTAAAATTTCTTTTTACTCCAAAATATGCACCTGGATCAAATTATATTCAAGATTGAGAGAGACATTGAAATAATTATTTTCTTTATTTGGAATGTGTAAGAAAAAAATGCATAGATTGTGGGCAGTCAAACATTAAAAAAAAAAAAAAAAAAAAAAAGAACAACAACTTAGGCATTCAAAAAGAAGAATTTACTCAAATTACTGTTATCTCAAACAAAAATTATAATTTAGTACAAAGTTAGTAATAAGAAAATGATAAAAATGAGTGAATATTGATTAGGATCTCTTTCTTCTTTTTTTTTTTTCCACCACAGAAAAAATGACACAAGCAAAGACTAAGATTTTTTTTTTTTTTTGTTCGTTGAAAATCAAGATTAGATTATCATTAAAAAGATAGTCAGTTAGTAGTTGACAAAATTTACAATGCTGGGATACATTTGAGATGTACTAATAAGAAGTATATAAAAAAAAAAAAATTAAAACCAAACTATAAAATCATTATTTCTATGTTGATTATTGTTGGCTAAAGAATATGCCACTGCAATATTTTCTTCTCAAAGAATATGATTAAATGAAATATGCCTTAAAAGAATTGATAAAAAAACATGAATAGAGCAAAGACCAAGACTTATGCAGAGAGGAAGAATCATGCAGACCAGCAATTACGGTAGAAAGAAATGTTGGATGACTTACGCATAGACCAAGACTTATGCAGACCAGCGATTACTGTTTTTAACATACTTTTTTGGTTTTGTAGGACATATGATGTTGTCGTGTAACGATGAAATCTTTTTCTCTCAAAAAGGAAATAATGGTGTTAGGTAGGTAAAGATTAGAAGGAAATGTTGCAAGATCAGTTTTGCAGAGAACAAGACTTGTAATACCGCGTTTTGTTTTTCCTATAATTTTCCATGTTCCCTCTATCGATCTTTAACAAAAAGAAAAGGCATATCACATCACGATCCTTGGTAAACGAAAGGGCAAAAGTCAGGCGTACGTGAGAAGCAAGGTCCCATGCATGCTTTTCTGGTTGTGTAGGAAATGGTGCATGACGCATAATAATATCGAATGTATTTTACGTTTTGTAAGAATGAATAAATATTATTCATTCAACCTTGGCTCCGGTGTCCATATATAGGAAATAAAAAGTAAGAAACGGTGAAAAAAAAAAAAGGAAATGTAAAATGATTTGGTCAAGTTGATCTCAATCAAATTCATTTAAACTTCGATCCATTAAACACAATCTAGAACCTGTTTGTAGATCTAGCAATTCGTCAAATTAATTGATACTTGACTCTAATATGACTCTGGTGGATTCGGATTAACTCACAAATTTGACAAATTGTTTGCTAACTAAGAAAAATTCAATAATAATTATTATGTAATCAATACATGTGTTTGAGCTAATTTTAGTTTAAAATTATGAGTATCTAAACGCATGTGTGTGCAAATATATGATGTAAAATAACATAATGATTTCGTTCATAAAATATATATTAACGTTATTAATAAAACATTCATTATTTAGTAGGGAAAATAATGGAAAGTATTTTTTAATGTAAATACGGAGGAAATTTCCTATCTCATGACTTTTGAAACATATATATATATATATATATATAGATTGGATGCCGTAATGGAGAGAGCAGACTCAAAAGATCAAGACAAATTTGGAGATAGAGATGTTGACAGCATCGCCATCTTTGACAGAGAAATGGTTAGGCATTTATATTTATTAATATTATAAATTAAAGGAAAATGCTTTTTCACTGTAGCCATAAACAGTAATTATCATTTTTAATTGTTATGCTTTATTTTTAACAAGAGGGACAAATTTATTCGTAGACTTGGTTCAAAAAACCAATATACAGAGATAAAATCATATGGAATGCATACATCATCAGGTTTTTCTATTGTTTATATGTCTTGTTTTTATTGGTTTAATATATAAAAGATATATATAGTGAGTAAATTATAAATTAGTCTTGCTCGCATCGAAAAACTAATTAATTAATTCCTCTGATTTTAAATACTAGTTATTTATTTTTTTGTCTATTTTTAATTATTTTGATTTTTTTAAGAAATAAAAAAGGAATACAAAATAAATAAATAAATATTAATGAGAAAAGAAGACATTTTATAAAATAAAAAAATTAAATTAGTCGTGGTCAACATTTATAAGAAAAACTAAATAATTAGTTTTTGAAACCAAAATGCTAATTAATTAATTTTTTTCTAAACAAGAGGAACACATTTATAATTTACTCAAGATATATAGAGTAGACATAGTGAGTAAGTTATAAATTAGCCCCTCTCACTTCAAAAAAAAAAAAAAAAAAAAAATTAATTAGTCTCTTTAGTTTTAAATACTAATTATTTAGTTCTTTTCGTCATTTTTTAATTTAATTTATTTTTTATTTTAAAAAATGAAAAAAACAAAAAAAAATGAAAATGTTTATGAAAAAAGAAGGCACGTTTTATAAAATAAAAAAATTAAATTATTCATTATCAAAATTGGTTAAAAAGACTAATTAAATAATTAATTTTTGAAACCATAGTGATTAATTAATTTGTTTTTCGAAACAAGAGGGACAAATTTATAATTTACTAAAGATATATATAGTAGAGTAATTAAGTTTACTCTACAATTTATCCCTTAAATAGGATCATCAAGGAAAGAGTTAGTATAATAATATAATCATACATGATGTTGAAGAACATAATCACTGAAGGTTGAAATATATATATATACACACACACACACTTTCGAAAAGCTCAATTAATTAAGTCAATTAAACCATGATTTTCTGATCAACTTAGCAATCGATCATGAAAATCTAAAATGAATAGCATTAATTCTTGCCTAACTAACTATTTTTATATAGTTTCCACAGTACTTCTATCGTAACTATATATATATATAGTTCTTGCTTTTCCCATGGTTTTGGGCAGTTTAGTTTCGGAGTACTGAAGTCATCGCGAGTCAACTCATAAGTCTTGTTGGCATCCATTGCTTTGTTTAACAAAATGATAAACACTTTTGCATTATCTAGTAATCAACTGTATTAGGGCTATCTCTATAAAAGACATTAATTACTTAAATATCAATCTAAAATTCTTAAAATCCATATTCCATAATTAATAATCTTCATAACAATATTTGACAGAAAAAATGTTATTCATTGTTAGCATAAACCTATTGCTATCACTTTATCACCTGGAAAGGGTAATCATTTTTCTACGCTCTGACGGTCAGCTTTCGAATTTCATTGGCCGCCGTAAGTTAGAAACCAGAAAATCTTACAGTGAAAAAGAAGAAGATGTTGATGGCTATCGACTTAGTGATGTAAGGAAAAGGAGAAGAAGGGTGTTGTTAACAAAATCTGAAAATGTGTGAGAAATATAATACTCACGAGAAAAAAGAGTAAAACCGGTTTTTTTCTTACATTGATCTAAGGAGATCGCTAAGAGTTGATACGGTGAATATCTACAATAAGGTGCATATGCAGAGGATATTTTTTGGCAAAAAATAATTGGTTCTTAATTAACAAGGTAATTAATAAGGTTTTGTTGCAGTTCTGCCAAAGCCTATAACTTTGGTGCTTAAGGCGTTGGTGGTGGGTAGCTTTCGGTGTTTTAGAAAAATGAGATGAAAGCAATTAGCCTTGTTTAGCAGGATGAGAGTAATAATAAAGTGATGAGATTATTAAATGATGAAGCTCTCTCATCTCCCCTGTCATAACCGAATCATAACTCGCACCACCTAGAATCAAGATAATGGCAAATAAGAAAAAAATTCACTCTCCTGAAAACCATAAACATTTCAAATAATTTAGATTAGCCCAGTTATATCACTCATAATGTGTGGTATTTGTGCAGAGGTAACAAACGGATGGTCAAAGAAGGAGAATCCAACTACATCAGAAATACCAAAAAAAGGGAAAAACAGGGCATCAGAAGCAGCAGCAACGTGACATGCTCTAACAATTATCTCTTTCTGAAAAAAAAAAAAAAAAAAAAAGGCGAAGAGTCTGAATAAAACCTGAGCAAAATGCGAAACAATCACCTTGAAGATTTTCGAGTTCCTAACCAACATTTTTTCTCAAGTTTCGCATACCCTGAGAAAACTACCAAAATTTTCAGCAAAAGCATATGAGAAATGGTAATAACATTGAAAACTACCAAAATGATGACAGGAACTCCCCTGTTAAGAGACAGGATTGAACTGAATTAAAAGGCAGTGCCACTATTATCTTCATAATCAAATTATACCAGCATCACATAAAGAACAAATCAGAAAGAAAACTTACCCTAGAGTAGCCTTTTCTTCGAACTGCAAATGGGCTAAAAAATTATCTCACTAAGTTGCTAATCTCATTTTCCTGTGTAATTTTGAGGAAAATTAAGAAGCATACTGACTGACATTATTCCTGAATAGCTTGTGATTTTTCACCACGTATGTATTTCAAAAAAAAAAAAAAAATTGAGATTCTTTACTGAAAGGCAAAGCATGAACAGAAGATGTTAGTAATGTCTATGAAGCCTTCTAACAGGCAGTCAATCTGCATATATAATCAGTCAAAGCAATAAACTAAGATGTTTTATAAGCATTAATTTGAAATAAGCGTAAGATTAAAAGAAAGCAACAAGAGATTAGAAGACTAGAACACAATCTGAATAGGCAGAGTAATGACTTACTAGATAATTAAAGATAAAAAGTAGTTTCTGTATTACTATAACATAGGGAAACCTGAAACTTAAAGTATTAAAATAGAATGATCAGAGACCTTTCTAGGATGATATTCGTTGTAGTTTAAGAGGAAAAAGAGATCAGATAAACTAAGAATTATTGCATCCGTGCTGGAGATGGGCATTCTGTGGGCGTTTGCACGTCGAGACTAGTGTAGGCCACCAAGGGAGCTTGATTGAGATGACATTTTCGCAAGCGAGGAATGTATGTTCATACGGAATCTTATCAATGACTTCCAGCTCTCCGCTTTGGATGTTGAACGAGATGATGTGGTAAGAGGCCCCCAAGTATCCTTTTCTGCCTCTCTACAAAATCGCTAACCCAAATTTCCTTGGAGATCATACTGCTAAAGCAAATATTTAGTACAAAACTGAATCTTCTAGACTCATAGTCCTTGAGCTCCCAAACACTGAGATGATTAGAAGGGGCTAGACCATAGTAATGAGAAAAGACGCCATTGCTTAGTGAATGGATTACTGATATAGTAATGAGTAATATCATAGTCCTCGGTTTTCACTATGCAGAAGAGTAAATCATTACAGGAAGCCTCAACAGAAATATTAAGATCAATGTCCTTTCCCTGTGGAAGGAATTCTAACGTGAATCCCTTAGGAGATTCCTCCTGATCAGTACCAGTTGTCAAAAAACAAAGCCTTGGATCTCTATATCTACGAATAAAGAGGAAAGGGGGATTGCGGTAGGCAGCAGCATAAGAAGAATAATTTTTAGTCAGCTTGATACGGTGGCATATAAACTTGTAAACAAAAAAGGGTTTCTCGAGTAAAGAACACCAACATTTGGAGACCAACTTTGAAGAAAAGACCAACTTTGCTGTTGGAAGTCGAACGAGAATGTTAAACAACAGATCAGCACTCAGATTGTCAAGAGAGACATTAATATTAGTTAATTTTGTTGATGATGATTC
>CAWUPB010000412.1:0-53889 GCA_963924115.1 Dovyalis caffra
TAATAAAAAAATATGAAAATATAAAGAATAATTAATAAAATACAAAATTTTGATTAAAAACTTAAAAAATTTAAAATTTTTGTATTTAATTCTGATTTGATATATTTTAATAAATACACAGTATAACACGAGATATTAAATTAAAATAATTTTTTAAAAATAATTTTATGCGTTTTGTTTGACTAGCGACATAGTACGAGTATAAAAATTAATATTTACTATTAAAGAAATGAGAAGAATAGAGATAATTTTAAGGGTTTTCTATCGATTACTCAGTAGATTTCTAAAAAAATAAACAAATTCAAAAAATCATATTCCTTAAAAAAAAAAAAATCAAAGATTATTTTTTCAGTTTTGAAAGGGATTTGTAGTGTCCACCATCCACTTCCAGCATCTATGCTTTTTGCATACGAGCTATAAATATGCACTGCTCGACCATCTTGTACAAACTAGAGATGGAGGTGCTTCTAGGTAATAAGCTGTTAACCCCCACAGATATAAAACACCGATTGGCATACCCTACCCAAAAACTTGATGCTATTCCAATACCCTTAGGCCAAAATGTTGTAGGGTTTGCAGTGAGAGATGCTACTGGCAGAGTTTGGAATTTTGAGCTTTCTGTTCGGGCTCGTGGTCGGCATCCAAAACCTGTCATTATAGGAGACTGGTTGTTGTTCGTGCGTGAGAAGGGTCTTGTAGTCGGAGACAGAATCTTTCTGACCAACGAAGAAGATGGACAAAATGGAGTAACCTATAAAATTAGAGTTGAACCAAACACCGATCTCACTCTATAATTAAGTAAGTTTTGTGTTTTGGTGCATTTAATTCTTCAGTTGCTGCAAAACTATACTTTTTTTTTGTTCCAAGTACAGAAACTTTTCCTTGTTCTTGTTTTAAGCTGGCTCTGTGGTTTTTAATTAATCAAGTTTTTTTGTTCCAATTAATATGCGTGTGCTTGGTCATGTTTTATGCTTTCTTTGGCTTCCTTTGACAAATCTTTTGTAGCATTATTCTCTCTTCAAGTGATCTTATTTGCCTCTTGGAGCTATTAATGCAGCCCTTTCATGGTTTATCAGAATTAATATTCTCCTAATTCTGATTTTTGTTGAAGTTGTGCTTGGTATGGTCTTTAGAAGTTGCAAAACAGGGAAAAAAAAAAAAAAAAACTTTTACCAGTTCTGGTTTTTTCTTTCCTTTTTTTGTTTTGATCTCTGTCTCAACTTAGTTATTGTACCCCTGCTTGGATTTCTCACGTTAGCCTTTTCCTTTAGTTAACTATTTTGCATATTATATGTATTTTATTTTTTTTAATAATTTTTTATTTTTTATTTTATTATATATATATATATATATATTTGCAACAAGAGAGATGGATGGGAGTGCGATTTTGGGGTTTGTTTTAATTTGTGTTTGAAAAAAATCCTATTCTATTTTAAGTGACCCGTTGCTCTCTCTGGACCTAAGTTCATTTCTAGAATAAGAGTACCTGTGGGATCTCATAAGGAAATACCAGTTTTGCTTGATCTAAAATTTTTATGTTTTGCTTGGACTTTGAATGTTATAGTTGTTTGGGGTTAAAAAAAGTTTTTTTTTTGTGTCCTTCCTTTCTTATAGTTATAAAAAATTTATATTTTTTATTCGCCATAAAGAAAAAGAGAGATTTAGAGGGAGATAGAAATTAGAATTCAAAATTAGTCAAAATGGTGAGTAGTAATTTGTTTTACTCTAGAAATCATTCATGGCCATTCGAGGAGAGTATCAACAAAAGCACCTTACAATTGATTGGTACTCTATCTCTCTTGCTTTGATATAATCCGTCTTTTTTTCCTGTTTTGTTAATATTTTGAGTCGACTTTTTGATTTCTGAGAAGAAAAATACAAGTAAAAAAAAAGTCTTTTTAAGGGATGGGTAGAAGGATCATGCCTTCGGCTACTTACTGTTTTAGCAAATCAATCACGTAAAAAAGAAAAAATTAGTGATTTGCAGCATTAGCTGTGTATTTTGTTTGATAACAACTATTGGTCTTTGCCCACTTTTATTATCAATTATCAGAAACTGAAATAGAATGTAAACTTTATGCATTTGATGAAGTTGTGCTGTTGGCATAGTCTTTTGAAGTTGCAAAACAGAAACTTTTCCTTGTTGAAAAAAAAAAAAGAACTTCTACAATTTCCAGTTTTTGGTAAAGTTGTGCTTTGCATAATCTTTAGAAGTTGTAAAACAGAAACTTTTCCTTGTTCTGGTTTGTAGTGCAGTTGTGCTTAGTTTGATTTTTTTTTCTCGAAGTTTGGACTGGATTTAGTTTATTCTTCTGCTTTGGTTTTACTACGGACATTTCTTTTCTAGAAGCGTGGAAATTTCTGTCCCTTTAATGCCATCAACTCTCTTTAGAATCCCTTTTTCAAAATTATTATCATCTTCACTAGCCAAGCAAAACCGTTAATTTTCTTGAAGGGAGCCACTTAATTGATATTTCATGCCAGATGTGTCTGCTGATGTTTTTAGCAATCTCTCTGAAAGCTGAACTAGTGCTTTACACTACAGGACGGTTCGAAGAGGCTCAAAGTTCTGTAATAATCAACATGATGCATGCCCGCTGGGGTCTTGACGTTTGATGATCTGAATTTTATGTAGAATTGCAATATCTGACCAAGTTAAATAAAATAAAAAAACAGTGTGGTTCTTTGATAAGAATGTCCTTTCTGTTTTCTTTTTTGTTTTTTATGTTTTGCTTAATTTCTTGCATTCTAGTTGCCAGGTCCTATTTTCCAAAGGACAGCAACAAATGGATATATGTGACAGAAGGAGGGATTAAGAGACTTGAATTAATTTTGTTCTTTTTTTTTTTTTTTTTACCATTTTGAAAGGAGGAAAAAAAAAACAGGCTAAATACATCAAAAGGAAGAATTTTATAATACTCAGTCTGTAAAATTTCAATTACAGAACAAAAATAGGGCAATAATTCCAATTCTAAACGCAGTCCATTTCTTCCAAAATAAACTGTTTAACTTTGTTATACATATATATAAAATGGTAATAATCAGATACCTAACATGGATCCCCGGATGCTATCCACGTGACTCGCGCGTGCACATTCCAAATTACTCTTCTAGCCAGATCCGCTTCTTCTTGTCGGAGCTGCAGTATTCTTTTCTTCCAGTCAGCCACGGGTGGCCAAATTATTAAGCCATGGAGAGGGAGAGACAAATCCTGGTCCATGATCAGAATATTCTTCACAAGCAAAGAGAGGGATGTGAGGGTGGCCATACTTAAAGTCTAGAACTTATCGTGGCTTAATGTTTCGGGCTGCCGCAAGGAAAAGGGATGAAAAAAACCCTAGGCTCAGAAGGCAGTTTCTGGGTCGTAGGTGAAGGGAAGGCCACCAACATGCTTGGAGACGGAGCCTACAATGTTGTTTTTATCAGGATCATGGTTATTTTTGTGGGTGATCGTGTTCCACGTGGCTAAAATGTACAAAGGATCTCTGAACTATTGATTATCTCTGAACTATTGATTATTTTAATTTACACTCTCTGTACTTTTTATTATTTTAATTTTAGTGTATTGAATGTTTTGATTAAAATCCCTTCTGTCATTATTTACCATTAGGAATTTCACCAAATTACTTTAAAGACCACCAAAACAATTATTTTTCAAAAACACTTCAATTTCAAAAATTATTTTAATACTTAAATCAAACACAAAAGTTCAGATTTTAGTTAAATATTTAAATTTAGAAATGACTGAGTCTAAGATTTATATTGATGAAATCAAGATAATAAAATCTAAAAAATATTATATATATTATATAATTATGGACAATCAGCTAGTCTTCGACACAAAGGGATGCAGAAAGAAGTCTTGATTTCGTATTCTCTTTCTAACCATAACTACCACATTGATGCTTTGCCTTGAGCTAGATTCCGTAAACTTATTCTATTCACTACCTTGATGCTTTGCATTTTCTGTGATCGATGATGCTCAATTGAAAATTTTCTTCTAATCACAAACTTATCCATAAACTGACAAAATAACAGATCCTTTGTCTTATTAAAAAATTTAAATTACTATCGATTTATCATAAACATATCATACATAGACTAGATAAATGTGTACGAAATCATTATAAAATATCAGTGGATAATTATTACTCTATTAGAGATTTAGAACAAAAAAGTGTCAAAATAATAAGTCCTTTGTCTTATTAAAAAAAATTAAATTACTATCAGTTTATCATGAATATCTCATACATTTACTAGATAAATGTGTATGGAATCATTATAAAATATCAGTGGATAATTATTACTCTATTAGAGATTTATAATAAATTAAAAATCAGGGAAGGAAAGAAGAAAATAAAATAATTTTTTGTTCTCAAATATTGAAAAATAAAAATAAATACCTGTAATTAAATTATGTGTAGATTGATTATAGAATTCGAGACCCTTTACTCTTTATACTCCTCCCTCTCTTACTTGCTCTTTTGTTGTTTCCTTAAATCTTTTTGTATCTGTTGAGTGTTGAGACTATGATAGTGATGGTCGTTCTTCACCTAATCGCCTATTTAACTTCCTAGTTAAGTCTTTTATTTTTATTTTTTTTAGTGGAGAGACGCAAAGTGGCCAATGAACCTGGCAATTTAACTTTTTGGATTAAAATAGCTTTTTAATATTGAAAGATAATAGTAACATTTGTTTTCACATTGACTTACATGGATCTTAGGCACACAATGGGAATAACATCCAATTATCTCTTTTAACTTTTATGCTATTTTTTAAATACTTATGTTGGAAGAAATTGGAAACGCTTTCATGCGTTAAGATTGAACAACGTAAAGCTGGTACGTAGACAAGACTTGTTTTTTGCTGCAGATATAAAACGCCGATTGGCATATCCTAACCAAAACCTTGAAGCTATTCCGATACCCTCAGGCCAAAATGCTACTGGAAAAGTTTGGAATTTTAAGCTTTCTGTTCGGGCTCGTGGTCGTCATCGGAAACCAGTCATTATAGGAGAATGGTTGTTGTACGTGCGTAAGAAGGGTCTTGTAGTCTGAGACAAAATCTTTCTGACCAAGGAAGAAGATGGACAAAATGGAGCAACCTATAAAATTAGAGTTGAACATGTGTAAACTCTAATTTTTTAAATGGACAACCTATATATGAAACGCTTTAATGCGTTAAGATTGAACAACATGAAGCAGCGAAAGAATATTTTGAAAAAGACTCTACTCGTTTTTGCGGCCAAAATTAGTCTATTCATATATACATAGAGAAGATTAGACAAAGGTTTGGAAAAAATGGTGATTCACATGTTTAAAGAGTACGTCCAATCTCAAAGAAACAAGACAGGTGTAAGAAGCAGCTGCAAGTATGCTCTAGTACATTGTTCCACCCAGTTTTTTGCAGTTTTTTGTCGTTAGATAGGCTTGTGCTTCAAAACAATACAATTGGGTCCTTGATGTTTGAATTTTAGAACCTCCATCCAATTTTGTAATCAAGTTCCGTTAAAGAAAACGGTCAATGGTTAGTGGTCAAACTTTAAACAAAATTCAGCCAATCAACTTGTGCCACATCTCCATTTTAGGCTACTAACACTATCTTTAACGGAAATTTCCAGTAGGAGAAACTAACTTTGTCGTATATAAATCCAAAATTTTAAAGATCCAATTCCTGTCTTTAAAGAGAACGAGCTCCATAAGCAGAATTTACTCCAAAAAAGTAAAGCTTCTAGGTCACCACATTCTACAATTATTTAATAAATTTTGTGCATCTAATAGTTTTCTCACTTGATTTAATAATAGTAAATCAAAACCGAAAACCAATACGTTAGTTTTGTAGAAATAACAATGAACAAAGCATAAAATGATTATCCAGTCTATCCAGTCCAATAAATATATATTAAAAATATTTAATAAAGATTAAGATAAGTATGAGTAAAAAAATATATATATACTTACTAATATAGTTTTTAAATATGAGTATTCAATTTATATCTTGCTAAAATCTATTGTTATTTTTTAAAAAGAAAATTGAGATAATATAAAAAATAATATCTATTGTTATCTTTAAAAAAGAAATTTGAGATAATATAAAAACTAAAATATTTATTTATTTATTATCATTTTTTTTTTTGAAAGCTTTGAGGATCCAAAAACTTCCGACTTGAGGATTTTTTGTAAAATAATACAATGTTAAGGACCAAAGTAATTTTTCTAAAAAATTATAAGTACTAAAATGAAAATTCTTAATCAATTATTTTTCAATGGACATAAATAGATATTAAATGTGTGACTAATGAGTATAGAAGATTCTTTTTTGAAATATGTGTTTAAATGATAATTTTTAACGCATATATATTTCTTTAATAGATCGATTGGATGCGAAATTGATTTGATGGACCATGTATAATTGGTCCTTTGCCATTTCAAATGAGTTCATAGTTACATTTTTAGGAACATAGACTTTTTTATGTTTTTGTTAAAACAGTTCAATGGATTCATTAAAATTGGGCATGGCCCTATACAATACCCACCGCAACTAGACAGATATTTCACAAAAGAGTACAGAATTTAAAAACCCAACATCCAAACAGGCCAAAACTAATCAAACACTTAACCCCTTAATCCAATGTGGGCTAAGTCCTTATTTCTTCCCACCATTTTAATTCAATGTGGGCTTGGTGAAATCTGGAACAACGTGTTTGTTCGTTTACTAGGCCGAGTCTAGGTGGGTTAGGCTTCAATCGATAGTGGCCTTATTCCTTTCTATATACATGTATTTGTGGGTTAAGTCCTTATTTCTTAAGGTCTAACTAACCCATAGATATAGATCAGTCCTTTAAATTTTAAACCGAATGCATAATCCTCCTAATCATTATTATTTTTAGAAGACCGTATCTGCTTGATTTGTCTATAAAAATAATTAAACAATTTAATTAATTATGTACTAATTCATGATATATTTTTTTGTTAATTTAATATGGATTTAAGTTATACAACAAATAAATTGAATTGGTGATGAGTTTTGTCTAGCACCAGATTTTGGATCGTGCAAAGATAAATATCAATATTTTGACGGAACCAGCATCTACTTCGATTAAATTATTTAATTAGAGGTGAACCAAACACCGATCTCACTCTATAATTAAGTAAGTTTTGTGTTTTGGTCCATTTGATTCTTCAGTTGTTGCAAAACTATACTTTTTTTGTTCCAAGTACAGGAACTTTTCCTTGTTCTTGTTTTAAGCCTGGCTCTGTGGTTTTTACTAAGCATGCAGTTAATATGCGTGTGCTTGGTCATGTTTCATGCTTTCTTTGGCTTCCTTTAACAAATCTTTTGTAGCACTTTCTCTTCAAGTGATCTTATTTGCCTCTTGGAGCTATTAATGCAGCCCTTTCATGGTTTATCAGAATTGTTTTAAAAAATATCCTAATTCAGATTTTTGTTGAAGTTGTGCTTGGTATGGTCTTTAGAAGCTGGAAACAGGGAACAAAAAAAGAACTTTTACTACTTCTGGTCTTTTCTTTCCTTTTTTTTTTTTTTTTTTGTTTAATTTGATCTTTGTGTTTTTGTTGCTCTTTCGTGTTTAGGTGGTCTCGATTTAGTTATTGTGCTCCTACTTCAATTTCTCAGGTTAGCCTTTTCCTTTTGTTGAACTGTTTTGCACGTTACGTGTATGGTATATTTTTTAAAATAATATATATATAATTTTTTTTTTTTTTGGCAACACGAGAGATGGATGGGAATGCTATTTTGGGGTTTGTTTTGTGTTTGTCTGTTCATTTATCTTTTAGGGTTCCCGATTATTAGCGAGCACGTGTGCTATCTTTTAGTAGAGTTACGCACTTCATCCGACTTGTTCCTTTGTTTGATTTATTCTTTGGTTGTTGCTATAATTAAGGGCTATTACGAGTTTGTTAATATTGCTCCTATAGTTAAGGAGTCCCTTTAGGATCATTATTGTATTTAACGGTTGGATCATCATTCAATAATATACGTCGGCTTTCTAAACTCTTTATGGTATCGTAGAAGATACGGCTCTTACGAGTCCGATCCTTCCCTTTATCCTAATGCATGAACGACCACCATCACCTTCAATGGCTTCCACTTCCGGCCTACTCTTATCAATGCCGATAATCCAAATACCAACAATTATATTGTGCGAGTTTAACCCGTCATCACAATTGCCTATCAAATTGCAAGGTAGTTCCAATTTCTCTACCCGGAAGACTCAATTAACATTACTTCTCGAAGGTCATGAATTGGTCGGGCATCTTGATGGTTCTACACCTTGCCCCGAAAAGACAATCATTCGCACCAACACTACCGAAATCAACCCGAGCATATCGCCTCCGGGTTCGTCAAGATCGCCTCATTCATCAAGCAATGATGGCCTCCGTTGACGAGCACCATTGCATCCATCTGTAGCGAGTGCATCTAATGTTGAGAATGCATGGGCTCTTCTTCATACCACTTATGCCAACAAAAGTCACACACCAATTTACGACTTGTGAGATCAACTCGGTCGCATCACCAAGGATGACAAGAGTACTTCGAATATCTTCATCAAATCCGCACCATTGTCGATGAACTTGCTACTGCAGGTTCTCCTATTACTGAAGTCGAACTCACAATCAAAATTCTCAATGGACTTGGTCTTGATTTTTGTGAAGTATCTGCAGCAATTCACAACCATAGCATTTTGATTGAATATCCCGAACTCTACGAAAAGCTTCTTGATCATGAAATTTTTCTTAAACATCAAGAACGACATCTTTCATCTCCAATAATAGGCTGCTGTAGCAAACAGAACCAACAACAATCGTAATACTCGACGCTATAACAACAACAACTCTCCAAGCATGGCGTCCCAACAACGAGTACAATCAACAATCATAATGGCGACGAATAATAACACCTACAACAACGGTGTTCAATGCCAATTATGTAATTGCCACTGGTCATATTGCATCAATATGCGTTCCAAATCTCATAATCATCTTGAGGCCAAAGCAAACTTTGTTACTTGGACTTCGAGTCATTTGCAAACCCGTGGATTCTAGACACGGGTGCCACACATCACATTACCATTGAGCCACATGATATGCCCGCATACCACGGCATGGAGGAAGTGACCATGGGAGATGGTAACGGAATTCCAATTACTCACAATGGTTCAACTTCATTATATGCATCAAACTCGGCTTTTCATTTGTCTAATACTTCGTGTGCTCCTAAAATCAAACGCAATTTAATTTCGGTTTCCAATTTTTGTAAAGATAATCTAACTTCGTGGAATTTTTTTCGTCCGATTTTCTCATCAATGACCTCACAACACGGACACCCCCGGTGCACTCTGCGAGAATAGAAATGGGCCGTACGAGTGGCCAGCAATCCGTTCATCACCTTCTCCTCAAGCTCAAATGGTCTCCACAAATAACTCGATTGAAACCTAGCACCGTAGGCTTGGCCATCCTCATGCTCAAGTTTTAAAAAATATTTTACACAATTTTCCTGTTCCCCTTTCGGTACCGGACAATTTTACATTTTGTAATTCTTGTTTATCCAATAAATCTCATCGACAACCATTTGCTCATCTTACTTTGTCTAGTTCCAAACCTCTTCAAACCATTTTCGGCGATTTATGGGGACCATCCCCTGTCATTTATCTTGATAAAAAATTATACTATTGCATATTTGTTGATCAATACACAAAATATACTTGGCTTTACACTCTTTATAACAAAAGTGACGTCAAAACAATTTTTAAAATTTTTCAACCTCTCATGGAAAGACATTTTAATTCCAAAATATTGTCCTTCTACACCGATGGTGGTGGTGAGTTTAAAGTCTCCGTTCATACCTCATTTCCAATGGCATAGAACACCTCATTACTCCTCCATATACTCCACAACGAGTTGCTCTTCGCTGAAAGACGCCACCGCCACATAATCGAAACAGACACGTACATTACTTTATCAAGCCTCTCTGTCATCTAATCTTTGGACATTTGCTCGTCACCATGCTCGTATACCTCATTAATCGTCTACCAACATCCACCTTAAACAATCATTCCCCTTATGAAATGTTATTCCAAGCCAAACCGGATTATCAATCTTTGAAGGTATTCGACTGCTTATGCTATCCTTGGCTCAAACCATACACTCAAAACAAACTTCAACCAAGATCCACACCCTGTGTTTACTTAGGCTTCTCTCTCCCTCACCACTCGTCATCAATGTTTTGATCCTATTAAATCTAAAATTTATCTGTCTCGTGATGTGATTTTCGTGGAACATGAATTTCCTTTCAAAAAATTTTTTACTAATATTTCTAATTCTTTTCAACGGCTAGCATGGGATGACTTGTCTCAACTTAGCCCACCTTCGGCCCAACACCCATCACCTACCTCAACCAACCCAATTTCAGATTTGCCCAATCTCATTCCCGTACGTACGTCCACTTTAGATTCGGACACGGTCACTCGTTTAATAACCAGCCGAGTCTTGCTTCGTTCACCGATTGCTTACGCTTCTACCTCTCTTCCTTCCAACACCTCTACCATTGATAGATCCGAACCTCTTTCTTCCGTTTCTCAAAATACACAAATCCACCGCATAGTTACTCGTTCTCAAAATAACATCTATAAACCAAAATCTGTTTTTGATTATATAGCTCACGTTCAATCCGACATTACTCCACAAACGTTCGTCGAGGCAAACAAAATACCGAGTGGAACCGAGCTATGCAAATTGAGTTTGATGCATTGGTGAAAAACCAAACGTGGGTACTTGTTCCTCCTAACCCCTCTAAAAATGTTGTCTCTTGTCGGTGGTTGTACGAGATTAAAAGAAAACCGGATGGCTCCATTGATCGATACAATGCTCGGCTTATAGCAAAAGGATTCACACAACGTTTAGGAATTGATTATCACTCGACATTCGGTTCCGTCGTTAAGCCCACAACGATTAGAGTGGTTCTCTCTATTGCTTGTCCGATCCAATTGGCCAATTCGACGGCTTGACGTCAACAACGCTTTCCTTCAAGGCTATTTTGAGGAAGAGGTTTACATGACTCAACCTCCGGGTTTTGAAAATCCATCACATCCTACTCATATTTGTCAACTCAAAAAGGCCATTTATGGTTTAAAACAAGCCCGTCGTGCTTGGTACAACGAACTCAAAACACATCTTCCGTCCATGGGATTCTTTAAATCCGAGTCCGATGGCTCTTTTTTCATCATGAAAGCTTCGTTCTCTGTGTCTATCTTCTTGTTTATGTCGATGACATCATTTTCACCGGCAACGATAACACGGTGGTACAACGAGTCATTTCTTCCCTTGCCACTCGTTTCTCTATTAAAGATCTTGGTCACCTACATTACTTTCTTGGTGTTGAAGTATTACGGCACTCCGATTGTCTTTTTCTCTCTCAAACTCGATATATTGCGGATATTCTTCAAGCGAAAAATATGACAAATTGTAACTCCGCAAAAACACCCATGAGCTCCTCAAACATGTATCGTGTTCTCGATGGTTCTCCACTTGCGAGATGCTACCAAGTATAGACGGAGTTGTCGATAAACTTCAATATCTAAGTTTCAGCGAGTCGGATATTTCCTATTCGGTGAACAAGCTCTCACAATTTATGCATTTTCCATCTCAACTACATTGGAAAGCGATGAAACGAGTTCTCGGGTATCTTAAGGGCACTTATCGCTCATGGTCTCGTTTCAAGAAAAGTAAAACCATGAATCTAGTCATGTACTCGATGCGGATTAGGCGGGTGATGTAAATGATCAAATATCTACTACTAGTTATTTGCAATATCTTGGCTTAAATCCAATAAGCTGGTCATCGAAGAAACAAACAACAATTACACGATCATCCACCGAGGCAGAATATCGGCCGTAGCAAGTGCACTAGCTGAAACAACTTGGGTTAAAAACCTTCTCTTTGAGCTTGGCGTTATCCTTCCAAAGTCCCCTATCATCTTCCGTGACAACATAGGAGTTACATATCTCCGTGAAAATCTAGTTTTTCATAATCGCATGAAACACATTCTTGTCGATTTTCATTATGTCGGAGATCAAGTTCATCACAAGCTTGTTACTATTGCGCACATTCATGCTTCGCTGATCAACTTGCGGACTCACTCACCAAAGCTTTATCCAAGCTTGCATTTGATCGTCATCTTTCCAAGTTAGTCCGTCCTTCTCCGTCTAACTTCGGGGGCGTATTAGCGGCACGTGTGCTATCTTTTAGCAGAGTTCGCACTTCATCCGACTTGTTCCTTTGTTTGATTTATTCTTTGGTTGTTGCTATAATTAAGGGCTGTTACGAGTTTGTTAATATTGCTCCTATAGTTAAGGAGTCCCTTTAGGATCATTATTGTATTTAACGAGTTGGTTCATCATTCAATAATATACGTCGGCTTTCTAAAGTCTTTACCGATGATACAAAATTGAAAAACACCCTATTCTATTTTAAGTCACTTGTTGCCCTCCACTTCGTCTCTCTCCGCCTAAGTTCATTTCTAGAATCAGAATACTTGTGGAATCTAAGAAGGAAATACAAGTTATGCTTGATGTAAAATTTTTATGTTTTGCTTGGATTTTGGATATTATAGTTGTTTGGAGTTAAAAAGAAGTTTTTTTGTGTTCCTGCTTTCTTATAGTTATAAAAGTTTTATAATTTTTTACTCGCAACTAAAGAACAAGAGAGATTTAGAGGGAGATAGAAATTAGAATTCAAATTTAGTTTAAATGGTGAGTAAGAATTTGTTTCACTGTAAAAATATTTCATGACCATCCGAGGAGTGTATCAACAAAAACACCTTACAGTTGGTTGGTGCTCTATCTCTCTTGCTTTGATATAATCCATCTTTTTTTCTGTTTTGTTAATAATTTGTATCGACTTTTTGATTTCTGAGAAGAAAAATACAAGTAAAAAAACGTCTTTTTAAGAGATGGGTGGATCATGCTTTAGGCTACTTACTGCTTTGGCAAATCAATCAGGTAAAAAAGAAAAAAATTAGTGATTTTCAGCATTAGCTGTGCATTTTGTTTGATAACAACTTTTGGTCTTTTGTTTGATAACAACTTTTGGTCTTTGACATCACTTTTATTATCAATTATCAAAAACTGAAATAGAATGTAAACTTTATGCATTTGTTGAACTTGTGCTGTTGGTATCGTCTTTTGATGTTGCAAAACAGAAACTTTTCCTTGTTGGCCAAAAAAAAAAAAAAAACGAAATTTTACTAGTTCTGGTTTTTGTTGAAGTTGTGATTTGCATAATCTCTAGAAGTTGCAAAAGAGAAACTTTTCTTGTTCTGGTTTTTGGTGCAGTTGAGCTTAGTTTGATTTTTTTTTTTTCTCTCTCGTAGTTTGGACTGGATTTAGTTTGTCCTTATGCTTTAATTTGGTTTTACTACGGACATTTCTTTTCTAGAAGCGTGGAAATTTCTGTCCTTTTAATGCGATCAACTCTCTTTAGAAGCCCTTTTTCAAAAATATTATCATCTTCACTAGCCAAGTACAACCGTTAATTTTCTTAAAGGGAGCCACTCAACTCCGTACGTAATTGATATTTCATGCCAGCTATTAGTCTGTGTCTGCCGAAGTTTTTTGCAATCTCTCTTAAAGCTGAACCAGTGCTTTACGCTACAGGACGGTTCGAAGAGGCTCAGAGTTCTATTATAATCAACATGATGCATGCCCGCTGCTGCGGTCTGGTGTTTGATGATCTGAATTTTATGTAGAATTTCAATATCTCACCGCATTAAATAAAATACAAAAACAGTGTGGTCCTTTGATAAGAATTTTATGTAGAATTTCAATATCTCACCGTACGTAATTGATATCTTTGTGGGCCATCAGTTTCACGTGGCTAATTTCAATTTGTCTTCTTGAGAATTATCTATTGTTTTAATTCCACTTAAAATTTTTATTTTGTTTTAGTTAGCCTGTATATCTTTCACTATGGTTTTAATAATCCAATTCCTATGTTGTGATGGTGTCTTGCAGTATATGACACGCTACTGAATTGGTAGAATTTGAGTGAAAATAAAAAGCGTTTTGAACTCAAAAAAAAAAAATTCTGGATTTTTCTATTTAAACATAATGATTTAAATTTTTTTTCCTTTTAGTTGATGTTTTATTAAGAAATCAAGAGAAAAAATCCATAAAAATCCTCAATTTCTTTTCTTGTCTCTACTAACTTAAAAAATTATGTTTGGAGGAATTGATGGGGTTTTTAAGAGTTTTTCGGTCAATTTCTTAATAAAATTCTAAGAAAAACCAAACAAACAGTGATTGATGCTCTATATGTCATTTTTTTCATGTTAATCAGATGTACAATGAGCCGTGGATCAAAATTAAGTTCCTTTTAGGTTCTATATTAAAACTACCAATCAAACTAATCTATCTCATTATCAATTTGATAATTCATTAGTTTTAAATTCAATATGATTTTCATACATCAATTTAAAAAATTATATGATATATAATATAAAACCCGCCACTTAATTTTTATCTTTTTTAAAAAGGACGTACTTGGATTCTATATTCTAATTATGGGTTATGTTTGTTTGGAGAAAAACAAGTTTTAGAAACTTGTTTTTCTCATTTTTCAGTATTTATTTCACGTTTAGAAAATAAGTCAATGAAAAATGATTTTCAATCAATGGAAAATGATAGAGTATTTTTGAGAAAATGTTTTTTCAGTTAAAAAAGAAGAAGATATTTTTTCTTCTCACGAGCTATCTCGCTCTCACATTACTTACCTCTCTCGATATATATTTTAACAATTTTTTTCTCTATCTTCTTTTTATTTAAAATATATCAAATTAATTTTCAATTTTTCCTTATCAATTATTATTAATTATTTAATTATTTTTCTCTATTTCTACTAACATTTGATTTTTTATTTATAGATACATTAAATATTCTTAAAAATCATTTTTACACCTTAAAATTATTTTTATAATAAATATTTTAATAATGTATCTCTATTTTTTTTATTATTATTCCAAACATCACCTAAACTATACTTAAATGATTGTAAATGATTATTACCAAGAATGCAATTTTTTGTAAAAAAATTAAAATTAATTAATTCATTAATAAATACATTATTTTTCCAACACTATTATCCGCAACTAAATCAATAGTTTATAATTTTAATCAATTGTAAAATGTTATTGGTAATTGTAGTAATAATTAGTTATAAATTATTTCAATGTTAATCTTTTGAAATCAAATGAATAATTATCTACAAATGATAACTAATAATTTATAAAACTATTTTTTAGACTAAATTATCAGCTCAATTTCAAAAAAAAAAAAAAGAATTCGTGATTGAGTTATCAAAATAATAATGCTAAGATTATTTAGAATTTTTTTTAATTGAATGTTAATATTGACTTGATTTAGAAATTTTCTTACAAATGATAAATAATAATTTATAAAACTATTTTTAAGACTAAATTATCAGTTCAATTTCCAAAAAAAAAAAAAAACGAATTCTTAATTGAGTTATCAAAATAATAATGCTAAGATTATTTAGATTTTTTTTTAATTGAATGTGAATATTGACTTGATTTTATCCCGAGTAATTTTCATAAATTGGTTTGAGGGTTAAAAAAGTATATTTTATTTTTTAAATTAAAATTTTAGAGCCAATATTTATAAAAATTTATTAATTTTTTCTAAATGTATCTTATTTTGTGAAATTGTGAATATGCCTTTTTGAAGTTTTCTCAAAACTTGTTGATATAACAATCACATATTGTTTTTATATTTTAATTTTCCGTATCAAACAAATGCTGTAATTTATTTTTCAGTTGTTTTTTCATGTAATTGTCAAACGATAGAAAATATTTTTTTGGAAAATAATTTTCTAAAAATTAATTTATTCATAAATTGATTTTTCTATAGAAGTTGTTTTTCCTCAAATAAACGGAGCAATAGTGATTGACTTAAAAAATCATCTTAGGTTCCTTTAGCAATTTTCAAATCCATGTCCCCTCTCCCTATTCTTAAAAGTGTGAAATTTACCCTATCAGAAATTAAGTTCAAAATTCAAAGCCCTATTTAATACTTGAAATCCGAACAACCCTGGCTTAAATAAAAAAGAATCCTATCCAATTAAGAAACACATAAATCACCGAAACCAATTAAACCAACAAGAAATCCTTTTCTTGAGTTATCCAATCAGAACAGCTTCCCTTACTCTTTCATTTGCATGACCATTTTTTTTGTTTTTTATTATTTTTTTATAACTAAAGGCAATTTATTAGACAACAACAAGCATAAACAAAATAAAGGCAACAGCATAGATTGAAGAAAACAGAGATTGAAGAAGAAAAAGAGGATGTTGTTCATAGTAAACTAATTTTTGGCTACCAATCCTAGTCTTAATCACATAGTTGTCATGTGTGGTCGTTTGACTAGATTTTAATACCTTATCTCCTTGATGTGTCTACTGGATTCTATTAATTTTGTAACTATATGAAGTTGCTTGATGATGGCATAATTAAATCTTAATAGAGCTCGTGCTTTCTTTTGTACGTACCACCATGTTATATTTGCATATTAGATTTGAGTAAATCATAAATTATTCCCTCTTGTTCTGATAACTGAATTAATTAATCTTTTTGCTTTAAAAACTAATTATTTAGTTTTTTTATCAGTTTTTTATTAGATTAATAATTTTTTTTCAAATTTTTTTAATGTCATATTTATCTTCTTCACCCACTTCCTTTCTCTCTTCTCAACAAAAATTAAAAATAAGGGTAATTTGAGAACAAAACTCATTAATCTAACGAAACACGATGGAAAGATTAAGTTATTAACATAATTAAAACATGAAAGACTAATTAAGAGATGTTTGATAAAACTAAAAATTAAATGCTGAATCACGTTAAGTACTCGAATATGTTCTTGACAAGTTATTTGGTATTCACTAAAAATTAAATGTTGAATATAATAAGCTTATTTGATAAGTACCGTTGCTCGAACATATAAGGCTATATACATGATAATTTTAACCTTTTAATTGTAACATGATATTTTTTAACACAAATAAAAATATATACATAGATGTGATTGTGTATACAAATAAATAAATAATATTCAATAAAAATAATTATTAATAAAAAATTAAATGCGTTCTAAGATAACATTAATTGTCGTTTCGATTTCGGGATGATAGCACGGATAATGAAAAAGGTTTCCTCTATTTTAGCAATAGAGATAGTAGAGATTTTTTTTCAATTAGTTTGTATATCCAAAGTTATAAAAATATATAAGGACGATATAGTCATATTTGAAAAGTTTTAAAAATCTTTCAACCGAGTATGTTAATTAAAAAATAATAAGTTAACTACTTTAACTTAGTTGATTAAGTAGATTTTAACCGAGCTTAAATTTTTAATATGAGATTATTTAGGTTATCAAATAAACTTTTTATATTAAGTAATATAACTTAATTTTTTAAGCTACTTACATAGGTTATCAAAAACTCTCTAAATGGCTAATTTGAAAAAAAGACTAATTAATTCATTTTTCTAAATAAGAGGGACTTTTTTATAGTTTAATCTGTTAGATTTCTAAAAAAAAAAAGAAAAAAAAAAGGAGAGAGAGACGAGAGAATAGGTCGGCTTTATGTTTGTAATAAACGAACAATAATAATAAATAGCCACTTCACAATGAATTGATACATTGCTAATCTTTAGAATATGCATGGATACAATTTTTATCCTAAGAGATAAAAAAAATTTAAAACTATTTTGGATGAAAAATTTAATCTCGATTGATATGAATGTTAATTACAAAATACTTCACTAATTGTCATATTCAAAAAAAAATTCTTTGGATGAAAAAATTAGATTAAATAAACTAGCCTTTCAAATGGGTTTTTCATTCTAACAAGCTCTTTTTTTATATAATTTTCTTGCAAAGCCATGAATTTCATCATTGTATTTGATTCAAGAAAGCCATTTTTATTTGAGAAAAATGATATGAATGGAGAAAAGAATAGATTTATCAATTTTTACTTTTGAAAAGACAAGGGTTTCCTATAGTACACTTTTATGAATCTAAATCCATTATATTCTTAATTCATATAGTAACTTCTAGAAATTTTTTATTGACTATTATGTATACTCTTTATCCAATGCTAATTTAGCATATCCCAATATCAATACTAATCCTATTCAAAATTTTAAATTAATAAAATTACAAACATTCAACTGTAAGTTATAAATAAAAATGTGATCGATAATAAAGATTTGGATTAGGCAAATTGATGAAGAAAGTAAGCCAAAGTATAAAATTTTTTTGTAGGGTTGGTATATATGTACGTAGGCAATGAAAGGAGAGTTTGTGTTGTAACATGACAATAAAGTTCCTTATTTATCTATTAAAGTTAGCATTTCTATATTTTTATTCGATGATAATTATGGAGTTTTTTTTTTCAATGGTAAGTAAAGAGTATCATCACTTGTACCTCAACTACGATAAAGTTTTCTTTCTAATGCATTCATATGAATTTTAATATAATCCCATTAATGAATGCTAGTCTCGAGGATAACGAAATTTGCCGTGAATATATATATATATATATGAAGTATTTCGATAAGTTTCAAGTTCTTTTTTGGAGAATTTTAATTTGTTCAATTATTAACATGGTAAAAAAAATATCCATTATTTATGATTTATAGTAAATCTTAAATACTGTTTAACCAATTACGTGGGACAATCAAGCTTGCTCGTATCCCATCTTAATTCTATTTTATTAGAGTTTATCACTGAAATTTATAATTCAACAGTATCTCAAATTAATTACTTTGCAGCTTAAAAAAGGAGGAGAAAAGAATGATGTTGTTTGGTCAATGGCCCTACTAAATTGTGGCTCCATCTGTTGACGTCTGACGCGTAGTACTCTGAGGTTGACGTTTAGCAGGTTTTTTCTTTATTAAATTCAGTTAAAAGTTCACTTCAGATCCAAGCCACAGACCCCAAAAAGAGCAGCCAGGTACCAAAAAAGTCTAAAAAACATGCCTACATTCTGCCTAGTCCAACGATCCCTCCTTTCCCTTACGTTTGGATAATTCCTCTTGAGAGGAAAGAAAAGAGAGGAAAAAAAGTGACAGAAAAGAAAAAAAAAAGAAAAAAAATTATTTTTTATTTATTGTTTAGATAAGAGTGGAAAGAAAAAGAAAGAAAATATATTTTTTTCGTTTGAAAGAGGAAGAAAAGAAAATATATGATTGTATATTTACTATAATACCATTGTGATTATATTTATATATTTAAACACTTATAATAAATTTGTATGAATATTTTTGTCATGAAAATAACACAAATGATGATAAAAAAAACCTAGCATGTAGCATATATCCGAAATGATAAGATAGATAATGAATCGTCTCCATAGCATAACCGATAACCGTTTATTAATTAATTAATCCAATAGCCAATTTATATTAATTATCAACATAAAATTAATTTAAATACGTATAACATGTATTATTAGCTATGCATATAATAAGTTAGTTGCTTTTACTCATCATTTCTCCATTTTTTTTTAGAATAAACAATTACTATTAAGCAATTAAAAAAAAATATATTGTAACATTACGAACAATCATCGAAAGTCAATTGAATCACGTAAAATGAGACAAATCACAAATAATTTTTATTTATTCTTTTCTTTTGCATTAACTCCAAAAAGTGTTCAGGGGATGTCTTGAGGGATATTTTTTGTCTATTTTGGTGGGTTTTTTGGAGGGTTTTTTTGGTGGTTTTGAATCTAGTATGGGGTTGTTCGTGGAGCTTCTTTGGTGGTTCAAATGGCCTTTGCAAAGGGGTTGCTCTGTAATAGTTTTTGGGGTCGTTGGTAACGGTTTCGTGGTTGAGTGTTGGGGCTTTTCGATAGGTGTTGGGTCTGTTTTGGGGGTTGGTTTTAGACCTCATTTTTTATGGGTTTTGGGGTTTTTTTGGGTGGTTTTGAAGCTGGTTTGGAGGTGTTTGTCGAGCTTCTTTGGTGATTCAAATGGCCTTTCCAAATGGGTTGCTCTGTAACGGTTTTCGAGGACTCGTTGGTAATAGTTTCGATTATCATTACGAATATCTATCCATTGCCATCCTTACGATTAACAATGTGCTCGATTATCATTGTCACCCAAGTCATAAAGCACGTAAAAAAATAAAATAAAATAAAAAACTTAACTCCAATATAAACAAATAAAAATTAATTAACTCAACATAAAAATACTATAGTGTTACATTTAAAAAAAAAAATTCTACTTAAAATAGATTCCACCTCTTTATAGTTGGTTGTCAAATTAATTTGCATGTTTATTTTTTTATATACATTTTTTTTCTATTGGATAATATTATTCCATGATATTAAATTCAAAATTATTAAAAGAAAATGCTGAAAATATTAAATAATAGTTTGTATGAAAATTTTGTTGATTTGTTTGTCCGTATAACATTTGCTCATTAAAAAACAATGCATACTTTAGTAGTAAATTACGGTTGGTTAATAGTGATTCTAGTTTGATGTAAAATTAAATTCTATTGGGAAGCATACATAAAGAGTTATATACGAGAGAAGACGTTAATTTGCTTATATCATGAAAATGTAGAATAAAATACTTGGTAGAGTAAGAATTATGCCGGTCTTATAATGCATTTTGTGAATGATCTAAGTACAACAACTAGACTCTTGAGTGTTATTCCTACTCCACTTATTGTCAAGCAAATAGGCATCACACTTTTTCACTTTGGGTTTCTTTGTCATGAAAAAAAAGAAAAAAAAGTCGTTTTTCTCTATTAGAGAAAAAATTGCAGAAGACTCAATGTGACAAACCCGACAAATCCATCCTATACACACGCAAAGAACTACACACGACCGCGCTCGCCCGAGTTTGAGAGTAGCGGAAATGCGTTCCCGAAGGAAAATGGAAGAAACTTGCGGGAGACAAGACATGGCAAGCCAAACAAATCTCTTAAGGCAACAAAATGCATTGCCACCGAAGCGGATGATAGTGATATGCCAATCGGCTATGAAGTTCCACATATGATGCGGAACAAAACTCGCACTTTTGAGATGGGAAGTGAACATTCCAATCACATCCATAACTTGTTAGCAAGGATATAGCAGGGGATTCAACAAAAATGCTCCCAACTCAAAAGTGAAAATTATTCACATCCATACCGACCCCGAAGGACCACTTATCATGTTAGATATTCTATCAATTTATGCAAGACGAGCCGATTAGCTTGATCGGATATGCGGATTTCCTACCCGACAAGTTTCGGCTCCAACCGAATGTTTTACTCTCCGAAACAAACAATAAGCATTAACAAGCAACCTATAATTCATGCTATACCACAATGTAAAGTACAAAAGAAATCAAAGAAAGGAATCCACACAAGCGTAAGAAGTCGTAAAGTGGAAAACAATTCACATAGAATATATATTTACCACAATCAATTAGGCAAAATGGAACACCAAGGACTCGCGACTAGCAACAATCCACTTAGGCACTAGCAGAGTGCATTAATAACATATAAAATCCATAATCTCATACCGAGTTATCGAGTATTATCAAAGATATAATTGCATGCTAACTCCGGTCGAAGAGAGTATGCTCGTACAACTAATTGTTTCTCCGACTCAAGCACACGCAGGATGGAAAGAAAGAGGTTCGTAATGTCCAAATAGAGAGCAACGGAGGCCAAAATATACTCATCATAAGAGAAGCGCTTGATCGAGTGGTCGGTGTCATAAACAATATATCCACGGAAAATCAAAGCACTAATTCCACCATAAACTGCAGTTGATGTTGAGCCAAGTGGGAAGAACACTTGCATAATACGAGAACATCCATAACATCGGACCTATACACCGGGTGAACAAATAATAGATTTGCGGGGCTCGGAAAATATATCCATGGCCGGATCACTTGACAAAAATGAGGCATCCGACCCGGATAAAACTAGTCGGGATAAGGATAATGAGGGCAATGAAGAGAATTGGTCCAAGGAAGCTAAAGTCCTCGCCCTTCTGAAGCCCGCGAAAGTGTACGCAGTTAGAGAGCAAACCACGACTCGAGGTCGAATTAATGCCTCAAGCACGATTTTACCCGAAAGCATACGAAAGCACGACAATATTCACACCATAATTATAAAAGCAAGCACATAAAGTAGCCAGCAAGCAATGAATTATTAGATGTCCAAACAGGATAAGATAAAGATACCGACCTTCTATATTAGCACAGACTTGCTCCAATCAAGAGGCTCAATGAAACCGTGAAGAGGCCAAGAATGATCGGATTCACGGGGTGTTTCGGTGATACACACGCAAGGGCCACAATATCGCATTTTTTTACACTTATTATTTAGAATAAAAGCATAAAATTTCCAAGAAACATTCAAATTCACAATCCTCTTGCAAGTGATTGAATTAAGCCAATGATCTATTAAATCATTTCAAACATAGGCTTTAAAAAAAAACCCGGAGGCTCGATTCAAGTTCCAATTTTAACCCCAAGCCCCAAAATTTCAGATTAAATCAAGAAAAAAATACGCATATAAAAAAAAAACAAAAATACGGATCAAGAAAACATAAACCCAATTTCAAGTTTGAATCTTTAACCCCCCTAAAAAAATCCTAAAACATGGAATTTAAAGCAAATAAATAAATCAAGAAAGGAAAAAGAAAGAAGCAAAAGGAAAGGAGAGATCTCGAATTGTGAGTACTTATAAATAAAGGGCAAAATTGATAGAAGCAAAACGAACCCAAAACCGCCCTCGAGGAGATCGATCATGGGAGTATAAAGAACCGTAACAGCAGAGACGATCGTGGTGAGGACAAGCCGAGCGACCAAGATGCCATAAACTTTGCGAATCAAGCCCCATCGTAATCGGTTCTCTCCAAGACTCAAACCCGGGTACAAAGTCTCTCCATTTCCCGCCTCCAAGTCAATCTCCTTGCTCGCATCCTTATTGCTAATGCTTGTGTAATCGTACATCTCTCGCTAAATTTATTTATTTATTATTTTTGTTCTCTCTCTCTCTCTTCTCTTGCCTTCGTTATTCTTTCCTTGGCGCCTCAGTGGGAACTACCATTGGAAACTACCACTCGACATGGTCGCGCCAACTCCACCATTGCCTCCACCACCCTCGGCGCCTCGGTGGGTTTGCAGAGACGAGTTTCGGTGGCCGTTTTGGCAACGGATTCGGCGAGAGAGAACGAGTGGATTTAGAGAGGCGGAGGCGCGATGGCCGAGCAATAGCAGGGAACGGCGAGCAAGGGCGGAACATGAGTTTCCTTCCGTTTTGCAGAGAGAAGGAGAAAAGGAGTGGATTTGCGGAAGTTCTATGACTGGTCGTTGGTAAGCGAGAACGAGAGAGTGCAGGGAAGAGGAAGAGAAGCGATGGTCGCCAAGGGTGAAACCGAAAGAACAATGAGCTAATGCATTTCCTTCCGTTTTTCTCCCCATTTCCTCCCAATTTTGGGAGGAAAATGGGTCCCACCTCTTTTAGCTTTGTTTAATATTTTTTTCTTTCCCAGACTTTCTTCTGCAAGCCAAACGGAGGAAACCTTTTCTTTCCTTCCTATTTTCTTTCCTCTCCCCCACTTTCTACCCTATCCAAACAACGGGTTCATTCCCTCCCGAGAGACAAGACAATCATTGAAAATGACTCGCACAAAAAGGGACAAAAGATAACTCGGTTGGTTGATCGGTTCAAATATGCGTCTTTGTTGACACAAAGAATCAGTAAAGATCCCAATGTTCTTCCGTTAGTCCGCGTGCACAAGAGTGGACGACTAAGAAGATATATGTCCATGTTTAGTCGGGTTTAACATAGCAAACTCATTAGAAGACCACTAAGAGGCAAGTGGATTTTGCCTTAGACATGGACATTTCTTTTTGCACAAATTTTGTTAATTTTTCCGAAAGAAATTAGATAAAAAGTTGTAGGTTTTTATCAAAGTTGATTGATTAGTCCACCACTTAAATTTTGCATGTTGAATTCTCCGTTTCCGTCCACCACTTAAACTAGTCCCTCTCTGTCCAGCCTCTCCTCGTCCTATTATCATTATAATGATATGAAATTGATTGACTATGGCATCAATAATAGTAATAGTAAAAGTAATAATATACCACTTTACAAAGTTTTCCTTTTAATTTTTCAATTTTTTTAAATTAAAAATGTATAATGACACTTTTCATCGTTACATGTTGTCGGAGAAATTTTATAATATACAAGTAGTAACCGAGTGACATATACGGAGAAATAAACAGAGGAGAGAGAATTAAAAAAAATTACGCAAACATGAAAATCTTTTCATTACTTTTGATGGATCCGAATGTGATTTATTTTTTATGTGTTTATCTCTTTTTTCAAAGTGGATCAATAAAGTAACTATTGTATATATCAACATATTCTCTTTGCTATAATTTTTTATTTCTTTTGATAGGACTCGAACTTTTAACCATTTGTTAGTTAAGCATCTCATAAAATATTAAAAAACTATTTTAATCCAATAGTTAGATTGTTTGGATAAGAAACAAAAACTATTTTTTATTACTCACTATTACAATCCATGGTTAGTTTTTGGTCCTTTGGCCATTTTGCTTCTCTTCACTTGAACAACTAAATATTTCTAGTATTATTTAGGCCTAATTTAGTCGTATATAGTTTTTCCCTTTCAAAGATTCAATAGCCAAAGAAAAACGAATGTATAGCTGAATATGTTTGTATTTTTTCTCTCTCTCTTTTGTTCTTCATTGGGAGGAAACAATGATATGCAATTGAAGAAAATGAGGGGAAATAGTTAGGTGCTCGTTTGGTAATTAGGAATAGAGTGGTGGGAATGGGAATGAAAGTTTTATTCCCACATTGTAGTTGTTTAGTTAAAAAAAATGAAGTGGGAATGGGAATGAAGAGTAGAAATGGAAATGAAAATTTATACACAACTTCATTCGCACATAAGATGTGGGAATAAAAAAATAAGAAATGAGAATGAATTTTTTTTCAAAATAATATTATATTTTATTTATTTATTATATATTAACTACTTTTGCCACCACCACCACCATCATAACCACAACCACCACCACTACTATCTTCATCACCATCACCACCACCACCACCATCATAACTACAACTACCACCACCATCACTGCAACCACCATCATAACCACCACCACAACCACTACGAACATCATCACAACCGCCACCACCACCACAACCATCATTATCACAATCACAACCACCATCACTACTACAATTATTACCGCCACCGCCACCACAATCACTAGCATCACCTTTATTATTTTTAAAACTATTATAGTTTAATAAAATTAATTTTTAATCATTATTTATATTTGTATATAAAATCAGATATTAAAAAATTTAAATTACATTCCGATTCCTTATTAATATTCCAAATACGGTATTAGAATACAAATACCATTCCGATTCCTGCATTTTCATTCCCATCACTTTATTCCCGATTACCAAACAACACCTTAGGGTATTATGTATATACAATATACTATATATATATACTCAAAAATAAATAAGATGTTTTGAATTGCGAGGATAGTTTATGTGGGCTACTTTAGTTGGGTCAAACAAATGTATATGAGCTGGGTTTCTTTATGGAGCATAAAAGAAATTAGGAACAAACAAATTCATAAAATAAAATAAAAATGTAAGCTCATAGTGTCTGTTTTTCGTTGTCTATACAGCTGTAGTAGTCAAGGGGAGCCGATTTCTTGTTTTTGGATGTTCAAAATTTTCAACCTGTTACAAGTTACAAATAGATTTATTGTTGGCTTTCTCTCTGTTTGCTTTAAAGGCTAACACTGTCCAATTCTAATGGTGCTTTTATTATTTTATTTCTCTAAATTAGAATATATATGTGTGTGTGAATGTGTGGGGGTTACGAAAATTTTTGGAAAAAAAATTTACACGAAGCTAGACTTTCTAAAGATATTAGCTTAATGTGGTGTTTGGTAATAAGAAATAGAATTGTGAAAATATGAATGAAAATTTTAAAGTATCAAATAAAAAAATAACAATAAACAAAAGAGAACTCAAATTAGATAAAAATACATACCTAATAAAAAATAATTACCGCAATGAAGCGTAGATAAATTACGTGACCTCGTGCAATTAATCTTTTATCAATCATTTAATTGTGTGATTATAAATATCCTATTAAATGAGTTAAGATTTACATTCCACGGTTGAAAATTTTTTCCTTGTAATACGTGTCTCGTAATTTGGTAAACAAAAATAAGTAAAAAAATTTAATACCCCTAGCATTGCTAATATAAATAAAAAATACTGCTGCTAAATTGCAAATGAAAATCATTCATCATCATGAAAAGAAATTAATGTAGAAAATTGTAATACTTTTTTTTATGCAAAAGAGTTTTATATATATATATATATATATATATATATATATATGAATTAGAAGATTTAGTTCCCTTCCTATAAGTGAGAGGTCATATAAGACAATTTTATACTACAAGCAAGAATAACAACTCAAAAAAGTAAAAAATTCGGATCATTGTCTTTTGAATTGGAATAATACCTCTAAAGCTATATGTCACCCACATCTTTGGGTGAAGCAAAGCTTTAGTCCCACTTCACCTCAGCCTCTAAGCTTGGTATCTTGTTTTAGTATTTAATATTTTTAGGCGTGGTTTAGTTATAAAAAATATAAAATCCAAATGAAAATTAAAAAATTAAAATTATATTTTTATTCTAATACTGTATTTGAAATAATAATAATAATAAAAATAGAATGTGTTGAACCCATGTATTTTGATGATAACAAACCATGGGTTTGTCTTTGACAAATTTCATAGAGGGTGCAAGATTATCTTTATAAAGGCCGATAAACAGAATTTATGACTGTCAAAATCATAGATCCAGCACAAGCCCATGAGCCTATACAAGAAAATAGAAATGTCCTCTATGCATCAAGGCCCATATATACCTTGATCAAAATGATTATGGATCACGAAGTAAATCAAGCATCTCTCTAACTTAATTCTAGTATGGAAAGAAAATCTTTCTAAGTTTGACAAGAATTGATTCAAGCAATAATCAGACTATCTCCAGCCCATAAAATCTCCTTAAACCTCTTTTCAGACTCCAGCTGATCAAGCCACCATATATGCCAGTTAAACAAATTCCCTTTCAATTTCATCTCGACAAACTTATCAGCCAATTGCCATCCCTCTTTCTTCTATATATAAAACCACCATCACCTTCCTTCTATCATGATCCTTGCAAAAATACAAAAAACTCTCCAAAAACGAAAAGGATGCCCCCAAACACACACAGACTATTTTTACCTTTCGTCTTGGACTGCCCTTTGGACAATAGAATGAACTTTAGAACTTTTAATATCTAATTTTTAAAACAAATAAGACTAGTAATTAAAAAAATAATTTCATTAAGTATGATGATAACAAAAATTATAGAGATGATTGCGGCGGTGGAGGAGAAAAAAAAGTAGTAATGGTAATAATAAGAATAAAATAATAACAATAATACAATTTAAAAAAATTGATGCACAACTTAAGTGGTAGTAAAAAGAGAATGGTGAAGGTAAAGATGGTATAATAAAAAAGATGGTGGTGCTAAAGAAGTAATTGCAAATTAATAATAATAAATTTTTTTGATTTTTTTTTGTGGCAGTAACTAATGGTTGTGGTGGTTATGTTAATGATGGTAAAAGTAATTGATATATAATAAATAAAAATAGTTTGTCATTATTTTAAAGAAAAAAATCTATTTAGAAAAATAAATAATAAAAACACCATTTAAATTGAAACTTCTTTAGCCTGTAAAGCAAAAAGAGAGAAAGCCAACAATAAATCTATTTGTAAATTGTAACAGGTTGAAAAATCTATTTAGAAAACATAAACGGGGATGTCCAAAAGAAAGACTACAGTTGCACAGAGAAAGAAAAGAACACACTATGGGCTTACATTTTTTTTTAAATGAATTTATTTGTTCCTAATTTCTTTTATGGTCTATAAAAAACCCAGCCCATATCCGCTTTGCTTGACCCAACTAAAGCAGCCTACAGAGACTATCCTCGCGATTCAAAACATCTTATTTATTTTTGAGGATATTGAAACTATATATATATATATATATATATCTTATTTATTTTTGAGGATATTGAAACTATATATATATATATAATACCCTAAATGTTTTTCCTCATCTTCTTCAATTGAATATCATTGCTTCCTCTCAATGAAGAACCAAAGAGGGAAAAAATATATACAAACATATTCTGCTATACTTACGTTTTTCTTCGACTGTTGAATCTATGGAAGGGAAAAACTATATACGACTATATTAGACCTATATAATTAATACTAGAAATATTTAGCTGTCCAAGTGGAGAGAAGTAAAGTGGCCAATGGACCAAAAACTAACCATCAAAAGAGCATAAAAATTGCAGCTTAGACTGAGGGATTGTAATAGTTAGTAATATAAAACAATTTAACCTTTTGAATTAAAATTGTTTTTTAATATTGTTTGAGAGTTTTAACCATCAGCGTGAATTCAAATCCTACCTTCTTTTTTTTTTTTTAATTAAAGTAAATTCTAACACAAACCTTTATTAAATTCAATTCAAGTTTTAAATATATACTATCTATGACAATAAAAAAACATGAACATACGGCAATGACTGGATTAGGATGTGACATAATTGCGAGTACCACAAACGGTCTATCATAACAGCACATTGAGTGTGTATTCGGTAAAATATTATGCTTTATTTTATTTTATTTTTTTACTGACATAAATTATATTCTTTTTTTAGTATTTTTTAGATTTTTACAATTTTATGTATAATTATCTAAAAGCATAAGAAAAACAATTAAATATTTTTTCAATCCAAACGTATTTTTTAAATTCAGCTTAAGCTTATTTGGTTTACTAAATGAGTGCTAAAACCAAGGACTAAAAAGCAACGAAACTGAGACTAGTAAAACAAAAAAAGGCGTTGGCATAAGTTATCCCTTAATCAACGATATCCATAACGTACCATTTGTGGAAATACAAACAATTATTACTAGGGAAGAAAGTGCAGAAGCTACGATATTTTTTAGGGGATGTCTCATCATGAAGGCTTCAGCTTCAAACAGTAGAAAGGTAATGTCGGTATTTTAGAAATAAGAGGATATCCATCTATCTATCAAGAAAATGGTTATGTACAGAATCAAAGATATCTAAAACTAAGGAAGGAGAGGATTACGCTATATATAAGTAAAAAAATTGGTCCCACTTTGTTTAAAATTATACGGTACTCGGTTTTTTATGAATTTTTTGTTTAATTTCAAACTTGAATTGTATTACGATTTGATCCAATTTTATTTTAGTGTTTTTTATTAATTATTTTTATGATATCAAATTTATTACTTTAATTTATCATTTTTTAAAATTTTTATTTAATTAATTTAAAATTATATTTACTGATAGTTTTAATTTATTTTAATATTATTTATTTTTTTTTGTTTTAGTGACCTGTTCTATTAATCTAGCAATAATCTTAAAAAGTGATATATTTTCTGTACGCTGGAACCCTAATGTACTCGCACGTGATAGGATTCACATAATCTTGGCAAACACGAACAAAGACATTGCATGAATTGAGAAAAACAAGGGAAGTTGCTGCAAGATTAAAAGGGCTGGATTCTCTATGAAATTCCAGCCAAAACAAGTTGAAGTATAGTTAAAGTCCGGATGCATAAGAATTCGTCGCCATGAGCATGACATAGTTAATTTTTGACCTGGATGATGACACTATTAGTACGTAACTTTATATATTTTTTTAACCGAATATATGAACTTTTAAAATCTTCAATTAAGTATTTTTGTTCAACCTTTATCAATTATTTCATCATCTGATTATGTGTCATTTGACATTTATTAAGAGAAAATTATAATAGTGGTATGTCAACTTTTAATTTTTCTCAATCAAATAGGTAAATTTTTTTTTTCATTTTGATATATTTGCCTTTTTCAATTGTGCTAGTCAAGTACTTTAATAAAAAAAATAGGTTTTTTTTTCATTTATTTTGTTAAAATAATAAATCTTTTAATTGTCTTAATAATTTATTTAGTAGTTTTAATTAATGAATTTACCTCACATTCGGCCTTTATATTATTTGAATTTTTTTAATTGAGACTCTCTACTCTTTTTTTATTTTTTTATTGAATCTTATATTTTTAGAAATTCGTTGATTCAAACCATTATTTAAATTTTCATCATACGTAGCATGTTAAAATTAACGATAATCAATAATGAATAAACACATGACATTCAATCATGAATAAAAACCTGACAATGAGGGTTCTGAGTGTCATATTATACAGCTGATTTTTTTTTTAAAAAAAAAGGTTTTAAAGAATTTTAATATTAAACAAATGTTTAAGTTTTAAAAATAAATGTAAAAAGACCGCATTGCCCCACCCCACCCCTATTATTGCAAAATCCAGTTTTTTTATACACAAACCTGTTCTCTTTCTCTACAAACTCTAAAATCCCTAATTTCAACATTATTCTAAATTTTCATCTCAAAATCTTCACTCAAAACTCCCAATTCAATGACCCATTTTCGCTCTTCAATGAATGCAAAAAAGCGAGCATGCAGTACCTGATAAATACACTTATCAACCGCTTCTTAAGGCTTGTTCTAATGAATTAAAATTGAAAGAAGGTGAAATTGTTTATGGATCAGCAATCTGGTGTGTGGTTAGTGATGATATGCATGTTGATTCTAGGTTGATTGATTTTTATGGTAAATGCAAGGAGTTATTAAGTGCACGTAACGTGTTTGATGAAATATCTGACAGAAATGTGGTTTCTTGGACAGCAATGATTGTTGGATATGCAAATGTTAGGGATTTGAAAAACGCTAAGAGTGTGTTTGAGAGAATGCCAGAGAGGAATTTACGGTCGTGGAATGCAATGATTGGTGGGCCGATCCATGTAGGGGATTTAAGCGGAGCGAGGAAGGTGTTTTATGAAATGGTTGAGAGAAATGTTGTTTCGTTTACAGTTATGATTGATAGGTATGCAAAAGCTGGGGATATGGCGTTTGAGGAAGTTTCAGAAAAAGATATGCAAGGGCTTTGTTTGAGGAAGTTCCATGGTCGGCAATTTGGTCTGTCTTAGAATCTGAAGCCTAATGAGGCTGTGAAGATAATTCCGAATGAATATATAATTGGGGCAATTTGGTCTTCTTGCCTAATTTTTTGATATTAAGTATTATTTAATTATTAAGTAAATCTTTTTTTATTTGAACAGAAATATTGTATTTTGAGAATCATAATATCACGTGCCAATCAATAATTGATTGCTATTAAAGTTAATGTGCTATGTCGGATGAATAGTTACTGAAGTTATAACGAAGGATTTGAAACAACACGTTTCTAAAAACAAATGATTTCAATTAAGTTGAAAAAAAAAAAGATCTAAATAAAAAAATTCAAAACATATAGGGATCAATGTGGAGTAAATCATTTAATTAATAATAAAATAAATTTTAGTCTGGTTGAAGATAACTTATCATTAATTAAAAGAGTTTTTGTTTTTAAAGAATTTATTTTAATTTAAAATATTTTTTCTTTATCAAATACAATAACATTTTGGAGGGTAATTATACTAAATAAAATCCACATTAAAAATAAAAAATTAAAGAAAGTACTTAATTAGCACAATCAGAAAAGTCAGTAAACCAAAATGAGAAAGATCAAAATCAATGTACTCAATTGAGATAAAAAGAAAGTTGGTACGCAAACAACCAGTTAAGGTCAAAGAATGCATTATTCCATAACAAAACAATTGAAAGAAATTAAATAGAAGTACTTGATTTGAAATTTTGAAAAATTCCATGTAATCAACGAAAATTAAATATGTACTCATTTGAGAAAAATTGTAAAGTTGACGTATTAATAATTTAATTATCCCATTTTTAATTTGTTGCATAAAAATCACTGTTTTATTTTGCGTTAATACAATGTTTTTATGTTGATGTTCTAAAAAAAAAGTAAAAAATACATAGAAGTTTATTTTTTAAATTTAAATTAAAAATAAGTTTTATGCTAATTTTTTTAAGATCAACAAGTTTACATTTATGTTTTATCTTCTAAAAAAGTTTAGATTTAATTGTGATACCTATACTTTTTGTATACTTACAAATTTATCAATCAAGTGCCTTTTTTCTTTTTTTTCCTATTTGTAGTTTTCTTTAAAAAAAAAAAAAAACTTTCATAATAATTTTTTTTGAATATCCAATTTCTATCCCTTGTAAAATAATTTATAATTGTAATCTATTTTCTCTATATTACCATTATTAGGAATCTTGAATATATTGAATCCAAATGATGACAATAAAATGAAAAATATAATTCTTCATATTTGTAAATCTTGTTTTCTAAAATAAAAAGTTTAATTATCATCAGCATAATGAGGTGTCTTAAACCCTTTCTAAGAATTATAGCAATTAACAAGAATAAAATATTACGATATTAAAGCTTCAATTAAAAAATCTGAAAAAAAAATTTTTACAAAAAATCATTAAAAAATATAAATTAAAAACGTTACAAAACTTCTTGTAAAGTACTTTCTAAGAAAACAAATGAAACATTTTTCAAATGCATTTTAGGGATTTAATAAAGAAAGAATTTAAAGCTGTCTTAGGAGTAGCTGCCAGATAAAATCCGAAAAAAAAAAAAAAAAAGCCTCGTCTGGTCTAAACATAGATGATCAGCATAACTAAGAACGGATTCAAAGTTGGCAAAACTTGAGACAGGGAATGAAAGGAAAGCAGGCAAAGAGTAGCCTGCCCCTCGAAACCCCCCAAAAGACAGGAAAAAAAATTCTTACTAATGATGTCCATAACTATAATACAACTCAATGGTGACAGATCAGAACATTCATTGATAAACGTAAATGGACAACGAAGCTAATCATTTCCATTGCACTAATTAATTGACTTTGCCTAAACAAATTCTACTCCAGAAAACAACCATCAAAATTCTGGTCCAAGAAATACTAACTTCCAAAGAGAAGATGAAGAAAAAACACTATATACCAACACCATACAAATAGCCAAGATACATTTGTGAGCCAGTGCTGGAAGGAGTATATTAACTTATGCTAAAAATGAGGTTCAGTGCCTCCTCCATTATTCCCATTCCACCGTCAAAGCCATTACCGGAGAGCATTCACGAAAGTCGTCAACGAATCTACATCCCTCTTCTCGGAGGGGTACTTGATAGGTCGAGATGAGTGTTTAGGGAAGAAAAGGATTGTAGGAAAGCTTCCTAGCTGCAATTCTTGCTTTGAGAATTCCTTCTGATCACCGTCTGCCCTGAATTTTCCCACTTTCACTCCACTCCCTGCTAACTTATCAGCCAATTCAACATAGGATGCTTCCATACCCTGGCAAAATTGGCACCATGGAGCATAGAGCACCACAAGCCATGGTTCCTTTCGGTTCTCCAATCTCAACAAGTTCTCAATTCCAGGCCTGCTCAAGTTAACCAAATTCTCAGAGTTGAAAATATCAGCTACTGTGGCAGTCCCATTTGGCCGGGCAGACCCGTTTCCATTGCCATTAAGTTGGGCTGCATTATCCTGTTTCAGATTTCCTTTATGAAGACCACATTCCTTAGCTTTGGCATCCTCCCACCACCACCTTCCTTCTCGCTCATGTTGGCCAGGAAGAACTGGCCTTGTGCAAGGCTCACAACCAATAGAGATGTATCCCTGTGAATGCAAAAAGTTCACAGGCACATCCATGGTTCGAAGGAACTTCCACACATCTTGTCCGTCAACGTTTGCCAATGGATTCCACTTGATCAGGCTTCCAGCCCCGCCATCCAATCCCTCAAAAACTGGGTCCACCTGTACAACTGGAATTTCAGACCTAGTTCCTGGAGATTGATCCTTTCTTTGGCCAGTGATCCAGGCACGAAGCCCCTTGAGAGCCCTCCTCAGGGGTCTCACCTTCCTGATGCGGCAGCACTCCTGGTGCCCATCCTCATAGAAAGAAAATAGACCCTTGTTTCTTACCAATGCTTGAACTTCAACAGCATCCGGAAACATGTACTCAATCCGAATGCCATAGTGCTTCTCAACTTGGTCAAAGAACTGGTAGGTTTCTGGATTCAACCTCCCAGTGTCCAGGCTGAACACCCTGAATGGTCGCCCGGTCAACTTAGCATACTCAATCAAAGCAACATCTTCAGCACCACTGCATGACAATAAAACTAGGTAACGACAACTATTTCAAATTCTAATTCTTGACAACAAAGTCAGAATCTAATTAACCACTTAACAACCATTAAATTCAATGCAAAATCCAGAGGACATTTACAGATTTATATTAGTTTGGCATTATAGAGCAGAGTAGCAGAAATGATAGTATTCCTATCTAAGGTGGGATCTAGAAGGCCTGTTTCTAAATAGTAGGAGATAGGGTAATGTCATAATCGGGCATAAGCAGAAGAGCAGGTTGAATCTCAAATTCTGTGTGTCATACCAAAGGGTCCCAGTTAAATTACTTGTGTCGATGAACACTCCAAGACAAATCAATTTCTATCTCATCTGAATTTAAGTAACAGCAACTAAAAGATGTTTCAACCTAATGAAAATTTGAAAATTTACCCCTTCAGTTGACCTAATAAGACAATAACAAAGATCCACCACAGAAAAGGAATATTCTAGTACAATAATTGCACATCCACAATTGTCATGTTCAACAACTCGCCGATAATCAAAACCAGAAAAATCCAACATTAATATAGTCATCAAATTAAAAAATAATGCTACAAACATCAAATTTTTACAAAATTAATTACCTGAAAGCAATAGCAATATCATCCCCAAATTTCTCAAGTGCCTTGTCCATAATTTCCAAAGGAGAACCATTTGCAAGATCCTTAGCCAAATTCTCAAAATCTTCCTCCACCTCTACTTTCTCTGCAACCTCTGCAAATCCCGAACAAAAAAAAAAAATGAAAACGCGTTAGTCACATCATCAGGCCAGCTTTCTCGCAACGAGATAAAAAACTCAGACAAAAAACAAAAACACACCTGGAGCAGCAATAGTTGTAGCAAGAGGAACAATAGAATCATTCCTTCTAGGCTCAGCATTTACTGGCTTTACAGCACAACGTCTTTGTGAAGAAACATTAACAAAGGTTGTCGGCCGATCTAACAGCTTAAAAGAACCAAATTGGGGTGCTGAAAACATCAAAACCAAAAAAAAATCAAACCAATTTCTTAAAATCAAAGGAAAAAAACAAAACCCCACAAGAAGTCTTTTTAAAAAAAGTACAGAAAAATAAGGGAAAAAACTTCCACTACCTTTGAGTTCTTGACTACAACGTGAAAGCCCAGAAGCAGAGATCGAAGAAGAAGAACTAACACTCAATGCCATAATCAAAATTATCAAAAAAGATGAAAACTTTCTGCAATTTTACTGAAAATTTTAGAGCTTTTTTCTCTTTCCGTGTGGAGTCTGTAGGACAGAAGTACTAGAGAGGGGCACTAAATAATGACCGAAGAAATGGCGAGTTCTAAGGTTCATTGAACCTAGACGTGATTTTGGATCAGTTAAGATTCTGACATGGCAAGTTTTGATTGGGTCGACGTTGTCGCTTTGGCTCATGGCTTATGTCATGAGGCGGGCTTCAAATGAGACCTGGAAAGAGAGAAGGCTGTTATAAAACTTCTCGGTCATTTCCTTCTCTTTATCTAAGCCAATTTCTTTCTTTTTTTTCTTTTTTTTTTTTTAGTGAAAGGTTCTAACCACTCATAAATTTTAAGTAATTTAAATTTGAGTTCTTAAATTTTTTTATTAGGTTAAAAATCCTTAACCTTTTAATTTTTTAAATTTATCCTACCATTTAGTTTTCCATCTAGTTATGGATTTTTTTTAAATAAAAGATTTAATATTTTCTAATGCTTGTGTAAAATTTCAACTCAAAATACTACAAGGTAAATTTTTTTTAGAGGAGAAAATGGTAAATGCAAATCATTAAATGGATTAAATTTCAAAAAATTAAAAATTTAGGAATCTCCAAAACTAATAAAAAATTCAAACACTCAACCTCAAAGAATTTAAAATCTAGAAGTGGTTAGATCTTGTAATCCACAGTCAGTAATTAGGTGATAACTAATATTAATAATTAGTCCTCATTATAAAAATAAAAGTCTATTCTGATTTTTTTTTATAATAAAGTTTTTTTAATCTCAAATACTATAAATAAAATTTAAACTCATAGTATTTTGTAAGTATATGAACTTGCTATGAGAAATCTATTCGTCCCAAATAATTTTATGATAACTACAAATGGATTTTCAATATATCTAATGACTAACTAATTTAGGTTTTGATCTTTAAAATTTTCTACTTTATCCTTAATTTAACAGTTTTTTTTAGTTATTCTTTATATATTTACAAACAGTTGTGTATTTATGGATTCTCATGAACTCTTATGTCTAATTTTTCATGGCATGAAACCATTTTAAACATTTAGATACACAAAGTTTTATATTTAGAAAAATAAAATGAGATATCCATGTTTGATGGGACACAAGAATTAAAAATTCATACACTATTCTAAAAACATTAAAGCATATTAACTCTATATTAACATTGGTTTATGTTAGCTTATAGTAAATGAGACTAATAAGGGACTAACATTTTAAGCCAAATAAAGGTTGAGGATAATTTAACAAAATTTTAAAGTTTAGGGATTGATTGTTTATGATTATATAGATTGGGGATTAATTTGTAGTTACCCCAAAAAGTTTTGCATGGATTGGGTTGAAATTGACTGATGGGATAACTTAAACCACTGGATTTGATGAGATGGGGATGTGAAGGAGATAATGGTGTGGAAAGTGGTGGCTTTTGAAGTTTTGATGGGTTTTAGGTCTCTCTTCAATTTCGGTGTCTAGAGGAGTCATTTTAGCGTGGCAATATATAATTTGATCATTTAAGGCTTATGTGTGGCACAAGAAAATGGGAATCTAATAATGTGGCTTATGTGTGACACACGAAAATTTGCCTTTCCCTTTTTATGATTTTGACACACGAAAATTTCCTTTCATTAAAGAAAATGATTGGACTAGAGGTTCTAGGGAATAATACTATTTAATGATACCTTGATAAGATGGTAAATTCCTGGTGGGGATTCTTGATATATATATGGATCCAATTCCCTTCTTATATATATACATATATTAGTAATTTCATTGACAATATAAAACAAATAAATACATTACTATGTTTGGGGCACAACAATATAAAAAAACTAAAAAAGAAATTACAACTTGTTATGTTGAAAAAAGAAAAACTAAAAAGGAAATTACAACTTGATATATTGAAAAAAATTAAACAAAATTTTTTCACTGTAATAATAAATATTGATATTTTAGACAGTAAACCCACTAAAACTTTCTAATAAAGGTTGTGTAAGATAAGATTTTTTTTTTTCACATGACGTACAAAATTGATAGCTCTATCAGACTTTATTGATAGAAAATTTCTGTTAATATCTTTTAACTAGCAAGAAATATCCACCACAACTCAACAAAGGAACATTATAGTCTTATTTCAAGGATAAAACATTTTAAGAAAATAAAAATTTTGTTTACAAATCAAATTTAGATTTAAAATCTAGATCTAAATTGTTAACATAATAAAAAGAAAAATAAAAGAAAATAAAGAAAAGAAAAGAAAAAAAAGCTAGGTAAATGAAGGGACAACTAGGATTTTTTTATAAGAGAGAACCAAGAGAAAGAGAAAGAAGAGAGAGAGAGAGAGAGATGACTAGGGTTTTTTTTTTTCCCAAAAATGTCCCTTCATCATCCTTATAATGCCCTGACAACATTTGTTATGTTTTTCTATTGCAAAAATAAGTGGATAATTTCCATTCTGCCTTAAAGGGTCAAATCAACCCACTGGATCCATCACTCATCCGCTACATGTTAAGGAAAATGAAAGAGTAAAATAGGCCATAACATGATTCTGCAAGTAGACCATGAAGAGCAAGTAGGCAATTAACGATATCCATATATATATATATATATATATATATATATATATATATATAAATATATCCTATTTATTATCTATTAAAAAATTATAATATAAATTTCATCTAATTTATATTCGATTCATATTAATTTATCAATCTATTTAATACTTATTTAATAGCCATTAAAATTAATTTATTAAAAATATTCATTTTAGTTTTTATCATTGTCAAAAAAAAAAGAGATTTTTTTATCCTTAATTTTATTTTTTCATTTTGGTCATTTTATTTATAATTTTTTTGGTTCTCAAAGTTTTTTTTTTAAATGTTTTAGTCTATAATTGTTAAATTTCATGTAATTAGATCACTATATATTAATAAAAAATTAAAATAAATTAATGAATATTAATAGAGTAAAAAATAAGTGCTTATATCCTGAAACTATATTAATAAATACGTATTTTTTTTATTTTTATCTATTTTAATACTTATTGATTATTTTTAATAAATATTTATTCAATCGAATAAAATGAAAATTACTTATATGTCTTATTTATTGTCATCCCTGACAATGAGAGGAAGAAAGAAAAAATAAATTCCAATACACATTGTGGTGGGTCGGTCCATTTTATTGTAGGGATACCTTTCCAGAGATTTTTATTTATTTTATATTAAACTCAAAACTATAAAACAATTGCCAAAGTCTTGTCATCACAGCCATAATCTTATAAGAATCTAATGTACGATTCCTTAACCCATTTTTTATAGCATTTCTCGATGATTCTCGTGAATTTTCCCTTTTTTTATTATTATTATTTGGCAAATGATTGTAGAAGGAAAGTGCGTCCACTAGACTAAAAGTGCTATACAACAGGTTGCCCTCAGTTTCTTTGATAGGTCAATCCCATTTCTCTCCATCGCAGCATCAATATATATAGTTGCCAAAAGTTTTAATCTTAGAATAATATTAGGAAAATTTTATTTTCAATGTATAAATATCTCTTAAAAATTGTTTTAAAAAAATTTAATATCGATTAATGTTTTTTTTATATATTCACAAATATTAAGATATTTTTGAATTAATTTTGTATCAATCAAGATTAAGTTCATTGCTTTTCGAACTAAACTAATGTCAGAAAATATCTAATATTTAATTAGCATTTAAATTGTTTTTGAGACCAAACCAATCTAAATCTCATATATATATATATATATATATATATATATATATATATATATATATATATATATATATTGCATGTTGATAGTAAGAAAGTAAACATACATATGCAAGCAATAGTGACCAATTGCAAGGAGTCAGCCGTCTCAGATTTGGAGTTTTAAGGAAAAGTAAACCTCGTTGTTGATTAGAATAAAATTTAAAACAGATTACGGATTAGTTAATTACATCCATTCCTTGACTTTTCTAGCACAACTTGACCTTTTGGATTTCTCATTATGCAAAACAGCCGCCTGTCTTTTGCGTTTTTAATTAATTAAAAAAACGTTATCAACTTAAAAATTTAAATAGTTAAAAAAATCCTTTCAATCTGAATTTTTTTTTTTTGGGTTTTTTTATTAAAGAATTATGTAAATCTAAAAACTTAAGTTATTAAAATAATTATTTGAACCTAAAATTTTCATTTATCCAACGAGGTCTCATGATATAATTTATATTATTTTTTAACATATTTTTTCATACTTTTTTAAGTGACCATGATATGATCCGTATTATTCAATATATCATTTATATTATTTTTTAATAAACTTTTCATCAAGTAAAAGTTTTTGAACTTACACAAATTCACTATTACTTTATGTTTAATTATTTAATTTTAATTAAAAAAGAAAATAAGCACAATGAGAGTCAAATTCGTAACCTTTTTGATCATAAAGATTCTAATACTATGTGAAAGAATCATTTCAACCAAACAATTTAAACGGTTAAATGAAATTTGAAGATACGATTTGTTAAGTTTAAGAAGTTGAATGAAATCTCAAAATATAATTTATATTATTCTCTAATATGCTTCGACCGACATTTCAATGGTGTATTTGGAAGCTTAGATCAGCACAAGAAGTAGTCTTGAAGCAAATTTTCCTGTGAAGGTTTCATTCATCAGTAGATATACCAAAGACCGCTTAGGAAAAAGAAGGTAAGATTTAGCCAACTAAGAATAATGTTGCTAAGACAGTGGTATAGTTTTGTAGCTTGCAAAGAAATTTGCTTGTACTGATGATTGAAACGGTAGGTCATAAAGCGACCAGTAATATAAGGAGATGAAATTAGAGAGTACCAATTGTCGCACATAGAAAGGCAGATTTGGAGGTAGGTAGCCTTTGAAGAACTTCTTCAATCAAGAGTTCATTCAGAGGGAAATTGGATGAATCTTATGAAGATGATGATGGGGTTTGTGTCCTTTTTTCTTTTGCAGACAAGAGATTGGTCTGTGCTTGGGCTCTGAAAATCACCAGCCATAGCTGAGCTCTCCCTCAATCTTTGCCTTCTCGTTTAGAGATGAAGGCCAAGACAAGTAGGCCTTTTGTTTTTTTGTTTTTAATTAGTTTATTATGTAATGAAATGAACATTCTATGATGTTTAAATTACATAGATAGATAAACCAACGCTCTTGATTGGAGAATACATGTAAGAATTTGGATGACTAAAGGCGATTTGAAGTATTTTTTTGTTTTATTATTAGCTTGCCCAAAACAGTTTGGTCCTAATTTTGTTCATAGGATTACCAGAACAGGATTAGGCTTCAATATTTCAAAAAATGTCAAAACTTTCCTCACAGAATACCATTGGAAGATAAAACCTGCCAAGGCCCTTGCACAGAGTATATGTACTTTAAATATTCTCCATACTCAAATATAGGGATAAGGGCAAGAAAGCTCAAATCAGTACAGTCATCACAAGAAAATGAAGTCTTCAAGCAAATTTTCCTATAAAGGTATAGGTTTCATAGTTAAGATTTCACAAAAATATCAGTAGGATATACCAAAAGACAAGCTGGGAGAAAGTAAATAAGGCTGAGCTAACCACAATTATTCTTGCTTACTGATGTGATTTTGCAGCTTACACAGACTGATGCACGCAGGTGAGAGACTATAAACTTCAGAAAGAGTGGGCGTTCAGAAGTTAATTTCCATCAGCCTGAAAGACAAAGATAGCAAGATCAGTATCCAAACCATTCTGCAAATTCCGCATTCATTATCCATCAGGAAAAGGCAGCCATTCTGCAAATTCCGCATTCATTAGTCTCACATCAATTGGTTTGATGAGCTAAGAATGAAAAGTATCAGGCAATGATCTTAAAGCTAGAATTGACAAAAACTAACATGGCAGGTAATCCTTAATATTTATAGGAACATTAAGAGAAGAAATACATACTATCAACACACCAAGATCAATGCACGTATAAGCTTAATGTCTGAGAAGAAAAGACAATATAGAAAAACAGAACAATAACTGATCATGTACTTAAGTAACATCGGAGGATTTCAATTGGTTTCAGAATTGGTGTAGGCCACAATGAGACTTCAATACGGAAGACATTTATATGACTATAAATGACCGTAAACTTCAGAAAAGTGTGCTTTAAAACTTAATAGCCATCAGTCTAAACGACAAGATAGCCAGATCAGTATCCAGGCCATTCTGCAAATTCTGCATTCATTATACCATCAGGAAAGAAGCACAAGCAATAGGAAAGAACGACAAGTACCAGAAAATGCACTTAATTTAAAGTAACAATTGACAAGAGCTAACCAGTGGCAGTTAATACTAATAAGAACATCAGGAAATGAAATACGCACTATCAACACCAGGGTGAATGTAGTGATAAGAGTTAATACGAGACAGTATGAAACAATAGAAACATAACTAGTCATGTCTTAAGAGCTTGGGAGGACTTCAATCCGTTTGGGAACTGGAGTAGGCCACAATGGAAGTTCAATACGGAAGACACCTCCTTGATCATAAAAATCTTTTTCACCTGGAGGATCATCGACCATTTTCAACTCTCTTGTCTGCGTGTTGCATGAGATGACAAAAGTTCGGAACTGTAAGTACACAATAGCCCCATCATTTGGGTGGAAACCCAGTGGTTGTAAAGTGTACTCGTTACCATCTAAAATTTTCTCGAGAAAAGAATTCTCAAGTATCATTCCGTCAAGATAAACCTTGTCCACCAAGGTCCATTCCCATGTAGTATAATCTTTGAGTTCCCAAATAGCCAAAGCTTTAATATTGTGATGAGCCGTCGATTGCATCATCCGCAAAAAGCCTCGACATACCCCAATGCAATATCTTGTCCAATGCCACTGAAACTTTGTGGAACGAATATATGTGCAATCAATGAAAGTGGATAGCTCGGGATTGAAGGGATCGTATGCAAAAATTTGCTCACCGTTGTACCAAAGAAACTTCCCATTGTAGGCAACAACATTACTAGACCAGGTATACTCTGAACCTTCAAGGACTGATCTATACCATTGTTGAGTCTCGGACCACTATGTCCTCATAACTATCTGAGGTTTTTCTGGTCCAAAAAAATGAAAATTTTCTGGTCTAGAAAAATGAACTACCCGAAACCGATAGTTGCTATTGATAGTACATTCTCCCTTGCTATCTTCAAAATAATAAGGTTCACAAACAAATCCCACCTTGGTATTGAATTCCTCGTCATCAAGTTCAAGCAAAGGGAGGGCAACCCAGTCAGTTGTAAATGGATTACAGATATAATACCACAGGTTTAAATTCCGCTTCTTGACCGAGCATAAAATCAAGTCATTGAAAATGGCTAAAACCCTAACCGACCCATTTCTCTCAGGGAGATACTTGAGCTCAAATCCACTAGATTTGAACATGGGTTCATCAGAAAAGGTGAATAGTCCACAACCATTGGATTCAGTCGAATAATTGATGAAAAGGGCAGATGGGCATTGCTCGTACTGATGATTGACATGGTGGGTTATAAAGCGACGAACAAAATAAGGAGAAGAAATAAGAGAGTACCAATTCTTGCACACACTTTTGCAAAGAAAAGCAGATTTGGTGGTGGATAGCCTTTGAAGAACTTCAATCAAGAGGACTTGGAGATCATTCAGAGAGAAATTGACAGGTTCTGATGAAGATGAAGACGGGTTTTCACTTCCTGTTCTTGTTCTTTTGTTGGAGCATGAAGTCGCAAGAACAGATTGATCTCTGGTTGTGTTTGGCTTCTCAGAATCATCAGCCATAGCTTAGTTTCCCACTCAATGTTCCTTTGCGTCTTAGAGATGAAGGGTGAAAATACCATACTGCCGCTGAAGGCAAATATGAGGAAGCAACGGATGGGCCTGGACAAGGTGGCCTGTTATTACTAGGCAAACCCAGTCCACCATTATTATTATTTTTCTTTTCCAACGGTTCGGATACACCAGACTGGAGCAAGCTTGTGCAAGAAACGAGATTAAATCTTCTATTCAAATAATGTTAAAATGCATCTTTTTCGTTTTTTGTTTTCAACCCACACGTAATAACAAAATTAATATATTAAAATTTAAATTCGTAGTCTTTTATAAGTTTGTTTATTTATTTTTATAACAAAATTAATCTATTAGAATTTAAATTCGTAATTTTGTATAATTTTTTTTATTTTTCCGTATTCATTATATATATTTTTATATATATTTAGACAGGTATACTCGATTCGAGTTAGCTTGTGGAAAAATCGAGATTAAATCTTCATTTCAAATTATGTTAAAATACACATTTTCCGTATCGATTATGTTCATTTAGAAAAATAAATTCTCTTCGATGCATCTACTTCATTTATATATAGATTTATCATCTGTTCATTCGCAAATATATATATATATATATATATATATATATATAATCTCGATTTAGATTATAACTTGAGAAGTAAATCAGATCATGATTCTATCCAAATCTTAAGGATAATTCATGTGTAAACCCAAGCTAATGATTTATAATTTTTTTAAAAATTCTCATTGCTACACGTTATATTAATGTGCACATGTAAATTTTTTATATATAAAAAAATAAATAAAACTTTTGCAGTTGTAAATTTTTTTCTTTTGATTATCCTTAACGTCATGCACATGTCTTCAATTTACTTTTTGACTTTTTTTTTTTTTTTTTTTGCATTCCATGTCTATACAGTTTTTTCCATGTCCATTTTAAAAAAAAAAAAAAGAGAGATGAAGAAGAAGAAGCAGAAGAAAAACAGAGGGAGGAGGGAAGGAAGTGTCAATTTTCTCACAGAACACCATTGCAAGATAAATCACTGAGAAGGTTCTTCAACAGAGTATATGAATATCTGGAAATATTCTCCACAATCAAAACAGATTGATAAGGGAAAGAAAGCTCAAATCTGTATAATCATCACCAGAAAATGTAGCGTTCAAGCAAATCTTCCCATAAAGGTTTCTTTTTTCATGTTGAGGATTTTTACAGAGACATTCATAAAGTATACAAAAGACAGTCTGGGAGAAATTATATAAGGTTCATCCAACAAAGATCATTCTAGCTAAGAGACTAGCTTGTTTTGCAGCATATAAAAAAGATGCAGGCAGATGACCGACCGTAAATTCGGAAAGAATGTGCATTAAGAAGTTGAACTTCCATCAGCCTAAAAGACAAGATAGCCAGAGCAGTATCTATACCATTCTGCAAATTCCTCATTCATTCTACCATCAAGAACAGGCAGTCTAACTTCAATTGGTTTGAAGTAACCATTGAGAAAAAGTATTGAGACAACGAGCATAACTTAAAAGTAACAAATGAGAAAACACCAAGAGCAGAATTAGGTACTATCAACACAAGGTGAATACAGTCATAACTCATAGACTTAATATTTGAGAGGAAAAGATGCAAAATAGAATAATAACCAGTGGCGTTCTTAATAACTAATGGAGGATTTCAATCAGTTTTGGGAATTGGTGTTGGCCACAATGGGAGTTCAATACAGAATTTCATTTCAATACCAAAAAAGCCACCTTTAAATGGAAGAGAGTCAACCACTTTCACCACTCTTGTCTGACAGTTATACGAGATAAGAAAAGCATTGAAACTAAAGTACACAACATCCCTATCGTTTGGGAGGAAACTCAGCGTTTTCAAAAGGTCATTGCCATCATGCACAATTTTCTCATCATCTATGATTTGCTTAATCAATAGACGTTCAGTTATCATTGCATCCAGATAAATCTTGTGCTTCAAGCTCCATTTCTGAGTAGTATAATCTTCAAGTTCCCAAATATCCAAAGCCTTTCTATGGAGACCAGCAGAAACTGTAAATTGCATTAACCGCAGAAAGCCCTGACACACACCGATGCAAGGACAGATACCAAGGGAAAATGAACAATCAACAAAAGTGGAAAGCTCAGGGTTGAAGGGATCATAAGCAAAAATCCGGCTGCCATTGTACCAAAGCAACTTTCCATTGTAGGCGACAACATTAGAATGCCATCTATACTCCGGACCTTCAAGAACTGATCTATACCATTGCCGAGTCTCTGGCCGATACGTCCTCAAAACAATTTGTTGAGATTTACTTCTCGCAAAATGAACTACCCTAAACCGATATTTGCTATTGATAGTACAATCTCCTTGGTTATCTTCAAAATAATAAGGTTCACAAACAAATCCAGCACGGGTGTCCCTTTTTCTGCTATCACATGCAAATGGGGGGAGCGCAACCCATTGCATTGTAAATGGATTACATATATAATAATAACACCGAGAGCTTCCAAATTTAGATTCCAACTTATCTACACGGCATAACATCAAGTCATTGAAAATGGCTGAAACCCTAACCGACCCATTTCTTTCAGGAAGAAAGTTTAAATCAAATCCACTACGTTTAAACATGGGTTCGTCAGATACTGGGAATAGTATATAACCCTTCAATCTATTCCAATAATTGATGAAAAGTGCAGAAGGGTTTTGCTCGTACTGATGTTTGACATGTTGGGTTATAAAGCGACGAACAAAATAAGGAGTAGAAATTAGAGAGTACCAATTCTTGCAGACACATTTGCACAGAAAGGCAGATTTGGTGGCGGGTAGCCTCTGAAGAATTTCTTCCGTCAAGAGGACTTGGAGATCATTCAGAGAGAAATTGGACACTTCTGATGAAGATGAAGATGATGGTGTTTCTGTTTTTGTTCTTTTGTTGGAGCAGGACGAAACAAGAAGAGATAACTGGTCTGCGACAGTGCCTTGCTTCTCATCATCACCAGCCATAGTTCTCAAGCAGTCACTCTCCCATTTAGGGCATAGAAATGTAGGGGAAACAGATGCAAAGACCAGAAAAGGGCTCATTGTTGCCAATGACTCATGGGCCTATAAGCCCACAGGTAAATAGTTTAATATTTTTTTAATTCTAGTTTCAATATTGGAATGGGCTAAAAGAGCCCAACCTGTCATGAACTTTAACTTATTTAAAAAATTAATATCGAATTTTAATTTTTTTATTTTATGATATTTAATCCATCTTTCATTTTTTTTTGTCATTTATTTCTAAAAATAATAATTACATAAATATTTTTATAATGAAATCATTTTAAAAAATTTATCTTTAGCTCTCAAAAAAAAAAAAAAGGAATTATTTGAGATTATTTTATATTGTTCTGATTTTATACATTTTTAATATTAAAAAAAAATAAACAATTATATTTTTAGACTTCGAAAATTGTGAGATTTTGCCCATGTATGTGCAAAATTTTAGTTTAAAATACATAGAATTGAATTTCACCGAACATAGCACCAAGTCATTGAAAATGGCTAAAATCCACGACGATTTGAACATGGGTTCATCAGAAATTGCGATCAGACTATATCTATACAATTTGATTAGATAAATGACAATAAGTGCATGTGGGTTTTGCTTGTTCCGATGGCTGAAATGGTGGGTTATGGAGCGATGAGCAAAATCAGGAGTGGAAATCAGAGAGTACCAATTTTTGCAGACACAAGGCAGATTTGGAGGTGGGTACCCTTCCAAGAATTTCTTCAATCAAGGGGAAACGGAGATCATTCAGACACAAAATGGACTGCTCGGATGAAGATGATGATGGGGTTTCTGTCTTTCGTCTTTTGTTGTTGGAGCACGAAGACACAAGAAGACATTGGATGTCTCTGCCTCTGCTTGACTTCTCAGAATCACCGGCCATAGAACACTCCCTCACTCTTGTCTTTGCCTTTTTCTGCCTAGAAATACTAAAGGCAAATAAATAAATACAAATAAGATATAAAAGCCCATTACTCACGGAATTATGGGCTGCTTGCTATTGGCTAGATGGATAGGCCTAAACAAGATGAACCTGTCGTTTCTGTACTGCTACAAGCCCATATGTTCATATTTTAATACTATTTTTTAGTTCTAATTTTCATCCCAATCCCAAAGTCACACTCTTAAGCCATTTGATGTTTTAGGGTTCTAAGAAATCTGAATTTATTGTTATTCAAAGTTCGAACTCTTTTATTTTATTGGTAATTTATAGCAAACAGCTTCCCTTATTTTATTGGCTTAACTACGCTAATTTCCCTGTGACATGACATTTCCAAGAGCTTTGTTCCTAATAAATAATATTACAAGAACAGGGTTTAGCTCCTATTGACATCACAATCCAGTGGTGAGGTTGAGGGTCGCTCACCGATGACACTCGAGTTCGATTTTCTCTGCGCACGTCTCGTCACCTCCGCGATGCTTTACTTGCCCACAAGGCTTGTAGGGTGTTCGGTGGGTCCGGGGATTAATCGAGATGCGCGTAAGTTGACCCGATACACCCTGAATTATCAAAAAAAAAAAAAAAAAAAAGCTTAAAATGAATACATTCATCACATCAGTAACAAAACAAATATTCAAAGTAAATTTTCAGCTAAATGATCCTAAAGCATCATCAACTTTTAGTAAAATTGAGATAGATTGTTAATTTTTGTAATTTTAATTTGATTATTATGAATTTTTTTTTAATAAACAATATAGGTCAATCTGACAGTTTTTCGGCATTGACATCATGTCGAGGTTGCATGATAATTTTAAGCGATGATAAATATTTAATTAATTTAAATTTAAAGCATGACATGGAAATATTTGTTTGACGCAAGCTTTATTAATCTGAAAAACCTTTCCAATAGTTTCGTTTCCATCTCTCTTCACTAGCTCGCAAACCCCTAATTCCTAATTAATTGCCTATGTCAACTTGGTGTGTTTGGTGTTGAAAACTTGTTTATGCTTCCTCTATTTATACTGAGATTAATAGTCTGGACAATATATCCTTATATTTTAAATGATTTTATTATTTTAATTATTTTCTAATTATTTTTATGGTCGAATCATCAAAAATTAACCATGTGACTTGCACATGGCATGCCTTTTGACGAAAATATCTCATATGTGCAAATCATATTTTTTTATGAATCCACTTTTAAGAGATATTTTTATAAAAACACATGTCAATGCAAATTACGTAGTTATTTTTTAGTGATTTGATTAGAAAAATTGACTTGAAAAATATATTAGAAACTAGTAAAAATAACAAAAATATAATAATATCGTTTTAAAATATAAAAATAAATTAGAAACTTGAGTTGTTATATAAAAACAGGTGATATTATTAACCTTTTATAGTGTTATTCACGGAGGGCAATGATCCTCCCTTAAGCCCTTTGCGGCTTTCCTGTTAGCAGAATTTCATAATTTATGAAGTTAAGAAGCCCCATTTGTATCATTTTGTTCAACTTGAAACTAATGGACCAAAAGCTAATAAATAACTTAATCAATACGCAAAACTCACGTCAAACATAATATTTCTGATTATATACTTTCATTAAAAGGTGCATAGAAAAGTTAAGTTGCCATCATCTTGATAAACAAGATAGCTATTAGAGACTAGTATAAATTATATTCTATGGCATCACCTATTAGCTTAAGTTTTTAGATGAGATGATCATTTAATACGGTATTAGAGCTTGGTTGACCTTGAGATCTTGAGTTCAAGTCTCACCATCCCCAATTTCTCAAATATTAAGTATAAGGTAATGTGAACTCGTGCAAGTTTCATGTCCAAAATGTTAGGTCTTTCATTTAAGGGGATGTGTTAGAGACTAATATAAATTATATTCTACGACCTCACCTATCGGTTTAAGCTTTTAGGTAAGATTATTCTTTAATGATAGTCATATCAGTATCCAAACCCTTCTGCCAATTCTGCATCATTAGACTATCAGGAAAAAATCAATCTCTCTTGCTATATTCAGAATAATAAGAAAAAGGCAATCAGAACTACTCCTATTTGGATTAAACTTGTCTTCATTTCTCTATGACATCAACCCTGTTACGTCATGGTCGTTTCCAATTTGGATTCAGAGTCTTAAGGGACGTCAAATTCATGGAAAAGCTTAAAAAACTTATGGCGGTGAATCAAAAGATATAGATCTGCTTGTTCTATGATTCGTTGGGTGGTCGGGGAAACATCTAAGTTAAAGTAATGTAAATTAAGTATTAATTGCCAACTTGCAAGTGGGGTTAGCCAATTCTTTGTCCTGACCTGTTTGCCCTCTCCTTTTTCAGTGAGAAACCCATATATTTATTATACAAGATATTGCTCGATACACTGTGGTCAAAAGCGGAGGCTGGAGACCGGAGCCAGGCCGCCAGCATCTTCTTTGGAGAGTGATCGATGTTTCCTATTCGCTTGATGGTGCATAAAATAAGTAAGTTGTCGAAGGACAAATATATTGTGTTGAAATGTAAGACAAATTAAGGTACTCAAACAAATCCTGACCATAAGTTCCCATGAATTATTGAGGCACTGATGAGGCAATTTCAATCGTAAGAAATCCTGACGATATGCTTGTTTTATGATTGGTTGGGCAGAAACATCTACGTAATGTTAATTAATTAAGCAGACAGTTGGCCAAACTGCAACTGGGTTAGCCAAATATTTGTCCGGATCGATTTTCCCTCTCCTTTTGTTATACTTAATAATTAGTCTATGCCTGCAAGCCCAATAAATTAGATCATCTTAACGAGACCTGTTGGGTAATTAAGGAATTATTATCTTTTGGTTGTAAAATAAATAAATTTTAAATAAAATAAAAATTAATTAACACTATCTGTAAAAGGAAAAGAAAAGAAATTTTAAGTTAATATATATATATATATATATATATATATATATATATATATAATTGAGTTTAAATATATTTTAGGAATATTTTTTATTTTGATAAATAAAAAATACATGGAATTAATTAATTAATTTTTAAAAAATCAAATAAGAATGAGGTGCTTAATCAATTTATATTAGAAGAATATTTAATTTTATTTAATGAATCTTTATAAAAATAAAAAGGATAACCATTAATTATGAAAAAAATTATTTTGATTAAATAATAAATAATGAAAAAAATATAAAAACATAAAAAAAAAAAAGGTCGGGCTAAGCTGACACCAAGCCCTTTTGTATGGGTTTGGAGAAAACCGGACCCACACGACTAGGCTAGAAACCCAATTCGACAAAAAAATTATAGAAACCTTTATGTAATATTAATTAACATTAAAGATTATTTTTTTATAAATTAATAATTTAGAGAATCAAAGTGTAAAATATTAAAAAATTGATAAAATGTGATTTATATATATATATATATATTAGAAAAAGGTTTGTTTTGGTTTCTTTATAGTAAGGGCCCAACTATAACGAAAAACCATTTTGATTTAGTATATTAAATATAATAGCATAAACATATGCTTGGACTGTTAAAAGGCTAGGAAAGTTTAGATTATTAATTTAATTAGAATGATCATTGGGAATAATAACTTGTTCGGATAGCTTGTAAATTTTACTTGGAGTTTGCAAACTGATTTCAATTTGTTTAATTTAGTTTTATATTAATTAAATAAAACATAAAATATTTATAGAATAGACATTACAGTACATAAAATAGTGAATTTAATTCATAAAAACACGAGTTTAGAAATTGGATTGTCTTGCATAATACTGTTCAACCAATCAATTGTCATTTTTTTTTTTTTTACAAAATCCTTGAAAATCAAAGCAGATGAAAAAAACAAAAAAAAAATCCGCAATAGCTTTCGAGTGAGAATCCGATAAAATTATACAAGTTATTGCCGGACAGAGGTCAAAAATAGCGGCTGCAGGCTAGATCCTGGTACCCAGCGTCTTCCTTGGAGAGTGATGTTTTACAATTCGGTTGAGGATGAATAAGACAAGTAAATTTTCCCAGGACCAATATCTTGTGTTGGAATGTACGACAAATAAAGATTAACAAAATTCGGACGTTAAGTTTCCATGAATTACTCAGGCGCCACTGAGGAGGAAATTTCTACCCTGTCGGCCAACTTGATCATCAAGTCCTTTAAGTCAACAAAAATAATATATAATAAAACAACCTCTGTTTTTCACTTATAAATATGACACTACATTCGATATTGTGATCCAAGCCAAGAACCAGGTTGATAACTGCAAAAATGTGGACTGAGCTAAGCTCCACCATAACTGCTCTATCGGTTGCCTGGTTCATGTTTGATAAATATTTCCCTTATCAACTTCGTCCCTATCTTGAAAGATATTTTCAGAAGTTTGTGACTTTTGTGAGCCCTTACATCGAAATTACCTTCCATGAATTCACAGGCGAACGTCTCAAGCGGAGCGATGCCTACTTTGCCATTCAAAACTACCTAAGCACCAACTCTACCAAGAATGCTAAAAAACTCAAGGCTGATGTTGTCAAAGACAGCCAATCTGTAGTCCTCAGCATGGATGATTATGAGGAAGTTACGGATGTTTTCAATGGGGCGAAGGTCTGGTGGGCTTCAAGAAAAAAATCCACTCCATCGAAAGTCATTTCTTTCTATCCTGGCACTGAAGAGAAGAGGTATTACAAGCTCACTTTCCATAGACGTAATCGGGAAATCATCAAGTCCTATATAGAACATGTCCTAAAACAAGGAAAGGAAATTGCAGTGAAGGGCAGACAGAGGATGCTGTACACCAACAATCCTAGCAAGAATTGGTACGGGTGGAATTCTACCAAGTGGGGCAGTATCGTGTTTGAGCATCCTGCCACTTTCGATACTTTGGCAATGGGAACAAAGATGAAAGAAGAGATCAAGAAGGAGCTTATCAAGTTCAGCAAAGGGAAAGACTATTATGCAAAAATTGGGAAGGCATGGAAGCGTGGTTATCTCCTTCATGGTCCTCCAGGAACCGGCAAATCGACGATGATTGCTGCCATGGCTAATTTATTGGATTACGATATTTATGATATTGAGTTGACGACCATTAAGGACAACAGCGAGCTGCGGAAGCTACTTATTGAAACGAAAGGGAAGTCTATTATTGTGATCGAGGATATTGATTGCTCGATTGATCTTACAGGTCAGAGAAAGAAAAAGGAGGAGAAAGATGACGATGAAGCAGACAAAGAGAAGGATCCAATTTCTAAGAAGAAAAAGGAGGCTGAAGAAGAAAGCAAAAGCAAGAGCAAGGTTACTTTATCTGGGCTTTTGAACGTTATTGATGGAATTTGGTCAGCTTGTGGTGGAGAAAGAATTATTATATTCACTACCAATTATGTGGACAAACTCGATCCTGCTTTAATTAGGAGGGGAAGGATGGATAGGCATATAGAAATGTCATATTGCTGCTTTGAAGCATTCAAGGTGCTAGCCAAGAATTATCTGGAAATTGAATCGCATGAATTATTTGGAAAAATTGAAGAGTTGTTTGGGGAGACGAAGATATCCCCAGCTGACGTTGCTGAGAATTTGATGCCAAAGTCGGACGAAGAAGATGAGGAGACTTGTTTGAAGAATTTGATTGAAGCTCTTGAGGTTTCAAAGGAGGAAGCTAAAAAAAGTCAGAAGAAGAAGCAACGCTCAAGGCTGAGAAAGCAGACAAAGAGAATGGCGAAGCATGCTCAAAAGAAGCAAAAGAGAATGGTGTAATCACTGAAGGTCAGGATGGAAGTGAACCATTAGAGATATGAAGCAACTTGGTTGGATCACAACATTGTTGCATGCAGCTCATTGGTTCTGAAATATCTTATGGTCTTTAATTTCTGTTAATTAGCATTGTATGTTCGTTTAGCATAGATTGTATATATATTTGTTTCTTTCTTAGTCTAGGAAATTCGATCTAGTTAAATATGTATATTATGGCTTTCTCGTATAGATTTGCTGTTTAGGGGTTGTAAATCAAAATGGGCAATGAAGATTTAGCTGTTGGATGCTAAACTGTCAATAAATCATCCAAAAGCTTTTTCATTGTTGAATTTGTAAGATATTCAAGGTATATATAATAGTATTAGGTCTTGTGTGCTATTGTTGATGTATGTATAAACTCATCTAGTTAGCACCTTTGGTTTTATACTTGTTTTTTGTACATTATATTTTAAAGTTTTCAGTTCTAAGTCAATGCTTATGCACCGAGATGTTTTTGTTCTAAAATAGAACTTGTTTTCCAGTCAGATTGTGATAGATTATTTTCTTGTTATAATAGATTTTATGACTTAGTTTATAAGGTGATAGGCTTATTGGTATTTACGTAGTTTTTGGAGAAGGAATCAAATTATATATCATGTTTATTTATACTCGGCAGAGTACATTAGAATTGATAAAAATATTTATTTTATGAAAACATGAGGTGGAAATCACCTAATTAATTTAAAAACATTAGAACAAGGCTTACTATTTGAATGCTGTATTGTAAAGGAACAT